>MU224425.1:2621510-2648443 GCA_018584345.1 Thuja plicata
TCTTTGCATTTTTGCAATCTTTGACATCCTCAAATTCAGCATCAGAGAGTGAGGTAGAAAGCTCTATAACCATGCAGTTATGTTCGTGCTTTACTCTCAATTGATCTACCGTCAATGGTCCTGTAGGCAACACATATTCAGTATCTAAGTATTGAGTAATATCATTGCCAATACTCGATAAGTGGAGTTTTATTCTGCTTTGCCATGAAACAAAGTTGTCTTTGTTCAACTTGGGCACATCTCGTCTGTTCATCTTGTGATATTTACTTAGGTCTTGAAACTTTCCTTCTAAGCACACAAGCTCTGATACCAATTGTTAGTAATAACTGACAAACCAAATTTGCATTGCATTATGTTGGCATTGATTAGATCGGGAACAATATTTCTCTCATTAAGAGATTAGACATGAGAAGTGAAAACCTTACAGAATAAAACAAATTTTATTGTTAAAATAATTTAAAGATAAATAACATGCTATGACATGACACTTATTTTAGGGTATCTAAATAAAATAAGTAAATATAACAAAAGTTTTTATTATGTTTTATCCTGAAGACTTATGCTGGTATGGCCCTGTGTGGCCTTTGTTTACAACTCTTAATACTATTTTGCTTGGTATCGTGAATGTTAGTAGTAGTTTGGTTAGTATAGTGTTGATGGCTACTACGATAAGAATGGCTACTACGATAAGAAAACTCTTGTTTTTTTAAAAATATGTGGAAGCCACTGTGACTATTTTTTATTCATTGTCTATGTGTTGTTAAAGTGCTAATAGCGTTAATCTACTAATAGTAGCTCACAAGTCTTTTGTACTGAGGGACAACACCCTAGTTTTGTTGCTTCTAATATAAAAAACAAATTTTTTTATTTTAATATTATTCTACTTTAAATAAACTAACGTTCACTTGTCGAGGGAAAATTTTATTTTATATTAGTCATACGCACGAGGGAAAAATTGAATAGAACAAAAGAAAATGGAGTTTCAATGTGAGTGGCCAAGAAACTCAAGTGGTCCTAAAAATGCTTCTTTAGACAAAGAAATGATGTCAATAATTTATAAATTAACATTTTCTTGAAGTTTGTACAATTAGTATATTGTTTTTTTTATGTGGTCCAAATTTTGACATTATAATTAGTGGTTCAAAAGTTGAATGGGGTAAATAGTTAGTGAATATAGTTATACATGATCTTATTTTATGATTATTATATTAATAATTATGATTTTAACTTTTTAATATTTACTATTATTAGGGGAAGCATATCAAAGATAGTTATAGGTAAATTCACATATCTATAGATTCTAAATGGTAGATCAGATTTGGATGATTTTTTTTGTTCTCTCTTATAGCTCTATTGTTCTAGTTGTTACACAATAATGACACACATTATGAAATTCATTATACGTGTAAGGGTAAAAAACTAGTCATTTCAAAGTGTGGTCTATACCTACTTAAAGAGGTCCCAATCATTGTACATACAATACCAGCAAAAATTGTCAATACTTATGCACAAATGCTCGAGTAGTCATGTGCTATGGGTACCAATAAAATTGCACAACTCCTCCAATTAAAGTCTACAAATTCTAACTATTAGAGGTAAAAGGGGCATCTATTGGTACATGTGAAAATTATTAATGGACTTTTAGTTATCATTTTTCTAGTTTCCTTGAAGTTAGTAATTGGAGGGTTGGGTGAGAAAAGAAGTGAACAATAATGATATGCCTCCATGTGGTTGTTTAGTTTATTTTGGTTAGCAACCACTTCTCAATGTTTTGAGCAGCAATTTGTGGAGCTAGTGTCCCCATAATGCTGCTTATTTTTAAGCAATGCTTGCAAACGATATTTTTAAAGGAAATTCTAAAATTTTGGAGGCACAATTCAAGTTAAATAAAAGGGGAGAGAAAAAATGGTGAAACCATGTGTCATTTCCCCAATAATCAATTGTTTCTTATTTCCAACCCTCACATTTTTCAAAGCTTAATTTTGAAGTTTTAAATGACAGTTGGTCAACAAAAATAGGGAAAGGTTCCAATCTAAACTTTCCCCGAATTAAAAATTTACATAGAAATTCTAAAAC
This sequence comes from Thuja plicata, assembly GCA_018584345.1. Taxonomy (NCBI): domain Eukaryota; kingdom Viridiplantae; phylum Streptophyta; class Pinopsida; order Cupressales; family Cupressaceae; genus Thuja; species Thuja plicata. The sequence continues at coordinate 2,623,587 of MU224425.1, forward strand.
TGCTTATAATTAAGTAGAAATTATATATAAACAATTGCATAGAAACATGAGGTAATTGAAACATAAGATACCTAAATATTATTCTTTCCTTAATAATTAAATGAAATGAACAAACATTAAAATACCATGCTAAACAAAACTTTTTAACTCTAAATTGCATTTATTCACTATAAATAAGAAAACAAAAAATTGTACCCGTTAATGGGTGTACGAGGGTTGATCCAAACCAAAAAAGGAGAGAAGTAAGGTGAGAATCTCCGGAAGAAGGTTGAACGAAGGTAAACTTTGATGGTGCTGCAAAGGGAAATCCTGGTCCATCAGGGGTTGGGTGTGTTGTTAGGGATTTAGATGGAAATATACTTGCGATTGAGCATAAAAAGTTGAGTAATGGAACAAACAATGTTGTTGAAGCTCAAAATGCACTGATGGGGGTGGAGATGGCACAAATACTATAGGTTGGTAAACTACGCCTGGAAGGAGAATCTCAGATTATTGAAAATGTTATTGCATCTGAAGGAAGTTACTAGCTTTCAAGAATTTCTAAATCACGCATGTGTACAGGGAAGGAAATGGTTTGGCTAACTCATTGTCCAAGCTGGTGTTGAGGTGACATGTTGAGGTGGGAAATAATATTACCGATGGTGGAGGTGAAATCATCTACCCAAATCGATGGCAATGATGTGATGGATGAGGCAAAAGAAATCCTTTGTTTGATTTTGGTAGCCAGAATGTATTGAATGTTGGCAAAGGTGGCAGACTTTGGCTTTCCTGGTGGCTGGCGCGGTACATGCCGAATTTATTGCACCTTCACTGCGAATGAATGTTGGTACTATACATTCCTTGAGATGCAAACTCAACGGCAATTTTTTGGCTTCAAAAGAGACAGGTGGTTGTGAGGTGTGAGGTGAAGTGGGGTGCCATGGAAGCAAACTTCACTTTCGGTGCCACGAAGCAACAAATGGCCTTCAAGGGGCCGGTAACGGAAGAGCGACCAAGCCATGTCTTCACGTCACAACATCCTTTCTTTGTGGAAGTGATCAAAACTCTCCTAGGTGTGGAGTATGTAGTTTCAGATTTCTGGTGTTGCACAAATGCAGACATTGTTGCATTATTCTGTGCGTGGGGGCTGCATTTCTCACCAAAGGAAGAGGTCAAACACATTATGGAGAGATGCGTGTATCCTGGATGTCGGGTGGGCATGGATGAAATCCTGCAATGTGCTGTTATAGGCAGTGAGTTTGTATATGCGTGCAGAGATTGGCTTGGCTACCCTGGAATTCCACAGCTTATGCACCCATTCTTGTTGCACAAAGGCCTTGGGAATAACATAACATGCAAAATGGATGCTAGGAGAGCATGGGCCCCAATTGTCGACTTTGTTCAAGACTAGGATTTGGAGCTGGTTGCTGAGCTACCCAGGAGACAAATGAACCCCGACATTTTTCGGTTGAAGCTAGTTGATGTCTGGGAGGATATGGATGCGCAAAGGAGGGCACGAAGATGAAGAAATAATCAGGGTCGAGGTCGTGGCTGTGGACATGGTCGAGGATGTGCCGAGGGTGCTAGAGGGCGTGGATGCCATGGACACACTGAAAGGGGACTTGGACTTGCACATGGACGAGGTATGCGAAGGAGGCACAATTAGGGACGAGGTGAATTTGCTATGACAGGTGCTCGACAACCCGAAGATGCTGGTAGTTCAAGAGGCCACAACCCCGTGTGTGAACAAAAATTAGGTTTTCTGTATAGTTTCAATTTAGTTTTTTGAAGTGTAGCTCGTAGAACTTGCCTGTTAATAGTCATTTTGCAAATATGTATAAATTTTGTAAAATGGGTTGGGTTAGGGTGGATTTGCAAGGCAAAATCTAGATAGCCCTTGTTGTTTGAGTAGATGTTCGAACATGATTTTTTCGATGGGAAATCTCTAGTGCAGTTACATACAATTGAGCTCCTTTATGTTTGCAAGTATACTTTTATTTAATAATATAATAAACTATACATCCTTTACGGACCAAAAAAACTGAAAACAAAATTTTGGACTCAGGACAGGTCCCCATGTGGCTGCTAAGCTTATTTTGGCTAGTAGGCACTGCTCAACATCTGTAGCAGCAATTTGTGGAGCTGGTGGCCCCATGGATAGCAAAAATTCTGCTTATTTTAAAGCATATTTTAAATAATATTTTGAAATTAAAAATTTTAACAATATTTGCTGCAAATAAAAGTTGGAAGAAAAATTTTAGGCTAATAAAAATGAAAGAAAAAAACATAGTGAAGACATGTGGCATTTTTAAGCAGTTGCTGGTCCATTAAAATAGGAAAAGATTCTAAATTATCCTTTTTTCGAAATCAAAAATTTATATGAGAACACTTCTCCTCCTTAAATTTAAGCAGAAATATAGAATAAGCGGCTGCATAAGGACAAGACATGGGGTTATTGAAAAAAACAAGACTACAAAATTGTGATACTAACTCTGTCGTTCATATTCTAGACGTAAGAGTGTTGTGGTGGATAATCCAACGAATAGGATAGCACCACGTAATAAACACGCGGATAAAAAGATTGTGGGGTCCACGGGCGATATAGTACAACTCATGCAACGGAGTACAATATAGAGTGCTCGTCGGTGCTATTAGACAAATTTAACATAGCTGTCTAGCACTTACCGAATATTCTATAGGTATATCTACTATATTTTACTTATCCAACAAGTAATGTTTAAACACAAATAAAGTGGAGAAAAGTTAAGCCGCTTGCCACGTCATCTGAGTGTTGCGGAAGGCGGCGCCTACAATCAGCTGGCAGTTTGTTGACTACCGCAAATAGATTCTGACCACCTCAGCGACAAATCTGCCGCCACCTAAATATTCAGCTCAGAATATTCTTATTTAACTTCAAGAAATAAGATCCTATTGTTTGACGCTGCATTGCTGACGTCAGCATAAAATGTTTCCACGCGTAATTTTGGGGACGGAGATTGCGAGGCGACTATAAATGCCCCTGCATATATCTCTTTCTTCAAAGATCAAAGACGATAGTTTTGGAGCAGGATTTGAGTGGTATATTTTATAGGGTTTATTGATGTGAACAAGACTGAGTTTTGGAGCAGAGCTTGAGTGAAATTTTCTAGGAATTTTTAGGGTTTACTGCTGTGAACAAGTTTTTTGTTTTGGAGCAGAGCTTGAGCGGGATTTTCTAGGGTTTTTAGGGTTTATTGCAGGTAACAAAACGTGAGTTTTGGAGCAGAGCTTGAGAGGTGTTTTCTAGGATTTTATTGCTGGGAACAAGAGTCAAGTTTGGGAGCAGAGCTTGAGCGGTGTTTTCTAGGGTTTTCAGGGTTTATCTTTGGTTTACCAGAGTGATGCCATGTGCGGAGGTTCGGTAATCGCTAATTTCATTCCCAATAGGCGCTGTCGGCCAGTGACCGGAAACGACCTGTTTGGCCCGGTCTCGGGCTCGAACCCGATCCTTGATTCGGAGCAAGGGTTTACACCTGCAGGTAATTCCAGATCTGAAGGTCCGTTTTTTGAGTTTTGCTGCATTAGGTTTGGCCTAACTAACGCTTTTGATTTGTGGATGATTAGGGTTTCAATGTAAAGGAAGAGAAAGAAAGAGGAAGAATTTGTACAGAGGGATCAGGCAGCGGCCATGGGGTAAATGGGCGGCAGAGATCAGGGATCCGAGAAAGGGCGAGAGAGTTTGGCTCGGTACTTTTAACAGTGCCGAAGAAGCTGCCAGGGCTTATGACGCTGCTGCTCGTGAGATCAGGGGGAAAAAAGCTAAGCTTAATTTCGCCACAGAGGCGCCGACTCCGGCTGCAAAGGATTTGACTGAAAAGAAAGCTAGGAAAATGGTGGAGTGGCCTCCGGGGCAGTGGTACGGCACTGTACAGTACGCTGACTCGGCGTTTGAGCTGTCCACGTGTGCCACCAAACAGAGCCTCTCATGCCAGAGTTTGCCCTCTTCCTATGCGGTCGACGACAATTTTAACGCCCCGGATATGAGTACCCTGATGCCAACTCATCGGAACGCTGGCGTGGATTCTCTGTATCAACAGGCTGGCAGCAATACTAGTGTGGTGTCTTTTGAGTCGAATGGAGCAGAGGAATCGAAACCGGTGGATGTTTCAGAGCCGAGCTGCGCTGTGAAGGAGGAATTTGTAGATTTGAAGGAGGATTTAGTAGATGTGGAGTTTAGAAATGGATTGCGGGCTCTGGAATCCTACTTGGAATTGACGGAGCCCACATATTTTGAAGGAAGTGTCAATTATCATGAAACTGGGGCGGATCTGGAAGAAATTTGTGTAACAGGGGAGGATTTCGTCGGGCTTTGGAACTTTTAATGGCGATTCTGGATCCATTCGTGGAGCTTTTAATGGAGATTCCGGATCCATTTTAGCGGCATGGATTCTCTGTTTTCAGTAATTGCTTGGTTTGTTCTGATCGCATTCCTCTTCTTCTTTTCATTGATTTTTGGTTTGCGTTGCTAATTTCTGCTCCTAAATGCTGTTGTTGAATCTTGTAACAATTGGCTTTGAATATTTTTTCTTAACAAAGCTGCATTTTTCTGCCGTCCAAGCTCCCAGATCTGCGGCTGAGGCGCGTGGAACCTGGAGGCTTGCAAATTGGCGGTTTGTTTCAGGAATTCTGGATGCTTCATTTTGTGTGAAACGTCTGGATTTGGATCATAAAATCTATGATCTATTGAAAAAGCTGTAAATTAAAAAAATACAAATTTTACAGAGATTAAGTTTTATATTATATTAAATAAAGCATTAAAATTTTCAGATTTACAGAAAGAAAGCGCTACCAAATGTCGCTGGAAAGATTGGCTGTATACAGAAGACTGTTAGAAAGATAATAAATTATTTTTTTCAATAGTAGATACAGAAGCACAGAGATTTGAATAACGATTTTCCATATTATACCCAGATTCATGTATATTATTTATGCAAAAACAGAGATTGATTTAGGATTACTCATCTGGTATGTGAAGAGAGCTCTTACCTTCATTCGTTCCCATATATTATGTCATCTAGATGCTCTGCTTAAACAAATCACAGATCACAGCTCATTCCTTCCCATTAGTGGTGTTAGCCAATACATTCTTCACATGTGAGGATAAGACCAACCTATCTATAGATTTCTGATTGAGACCTCATATCATTTCTTATGCAAATTGAATTCTGAATACCCTTACCAAATTACTACTGATTAATTATCTACCAGTCTTATCCCATATTACGATCAGGACGAAATCACAAAACTCACATTTTTTAATTAACATACCCCAGAATCCTACAGTTTACATGGAGCTACTGGTCAATTCTGTTTCTAATAAGGGTCAAACGTATAAGCTGATCCTGCATGCACTACTACATCATTTTACTAACTTCATTTTCTTTGATCCTGCATGCACTACAGATTCTATTTCTTTTTATAAGCAAACCAAACTTTATTGCCTTAGTTCAAATATCTGCCTGCAAGTTATAAGTATATGATATGGCTCAACTATGCAATTGTAGCTATCACTAAAGAATCATTTCCATTAGTTTGATCCAGTCATCCTTTTGTTCCTATTTAAATTCAGATAGTAAGGTTTCTATTGTATTACTGGACTACCCAACTGTATAGATATGGGAAGACCCAATAGCTCATTAGTTGGTAGAATCTAGATGTATTACCTACTATTGCTGTATACATTCGGATTATCACAAAATCGTTTATCGAGATTCTCAAAATATATACCAACAGAAGAGAGATCTAAAGGCTATATCTACCTCTCTATCACTTTTGTACGGGATTACTGAAACAAAATATATTTTGAAGACTGACCATATCTACAGCCTACAGGTTTCGAACATATTATTAATGTGCTCTTTCACATACCAAAATTCAGCTAACAGATACACAGAGTAGCTGAATAAATAGACTCCTTATAAGATACAAGCATAGCCCGCTGAATCAAATATTCATATTAGGATCCACCATTCTTAAGCAAATGAATCAAATATTCATATTAGGATCCACCATTCTTTAAGCAAATAAATAATATAATTTATTAATGAAAGCAGAAAGATCCAGCCTAACTTTCCAGTAACCAATATTTATCCGTAATAATAAAAGATATCCAATATAACCTTTAGACAGAATATGCAGGCGAAGGTTACCATCTATCCATCTAGATTTAATTTCCTCGATATACCTACAAAGCATTTACTCATAGAATTCCTAAAACCCTATCATCAATTTAGTATCAGAGTATTATCTATAAATCATCGTCTCAGACATGAACATGATTCCAAGATTTACCTTTAACTAGAAACTATTATTGATAAGTTGCAGGAGTCAATACCAATATCATAATATTATGTCTTTTACTATTCAGTTTTTAGATGATTCAGTTTTTAGATGTCTGATCACGTACGATGAAACTGTCCCACATCAAAATTGGCTCTAGCTCTTCTATACTTACAGTCTAAGCAAACCCTTGCGACAAAACACCTAAATTGATCTATACCTAAAGATATATCTATGCTACATCCGGATAATATAAACCCTAAGGGCCCGTTTGTTTCGTGGAATTTGTGCATGCTGGAATTGCCAATTCTAGAATTGAATCCATTTTGGCAATTGTGCTATTCTCAAAATGAATTCTAGAATATGGGCTTGTCCTGTTTGGTTCACCTGGAAGATGACTGAGAAGATGCCAATTTTGTGTTTGGTTCCGCACAACTAGAATTGGAATTGTAATTTTGTTTCTGCACACATACACATATACACACACACACAGGTGTGTATATATACACACATATATACACACATGTATATACACATATATATGCACACACGTGTATATATATGTATATATATACACATACACATATGTGTATATATACACACATACACACACACATGTATATACACACATGTGTGTAGATATACACACACGTACATGTATATATACACATATATGTGTATATATATACATATACATGTGTATATACACACATGTGTGTATATATACACACACACATACACATATGTGTGTATATACACACACATGACATGTGTGTATACACATATACATACATTTGTGTATATATACACATACACATATACACGTGTATATATATACATATACATATATGTATATATATACATATACATATATATATGCATATATGTATATATATATACATATACATATATGTATATATATACATATACATATATATACACACACACATGTATATATACATATATACACATATGTGTATATATATACATGTGTGTATATACATGTGCACACGCACACACACACACATATACATCCTTATAGCAATATAATATACATTATTGAAACAAAAATGGGAATGAATTTTCCTTCCCAAAATAATACTTTCAATTCCAATTCCAAGTCTGAGAAGCAATTGTGGAATGCTCAAAATGACCCAAAATTAGAATTCGCACAACCCTATTCCAATTTTTAATTTTGGAACCAAACAGGGAATTGAACATTTTGGGAATTCAGAAATGCCAATTCCCGTTCAATTCCGCGAAACAAACGGGCCCTAAGGCCCCGTTTGTTTGCAGGAATTGGAAGTGACACTTCCCGGTTTTGGGAGTGACACTTCTCGTTTTTGCAAATCCGCTGTTTGTTTCTCTAAATTGCAATTCTGGATTTGTCAAGTAAAACNAGGTTTAGACACCAAAATGAGTGGCATCATCTTCCTAATAATAGATGGAATTAGAAATCATATCCTGGTTTTGATATAATAAGGTTTTGAGTCAAATTCCAATTCCCCAAGATGCAAAACCGGGATTTCAAAACCTGATTTTGTGATAATAAGGTTTTGAGTCAAATTCCAATTCCCCAAACAAACGGGGCCTAAATATATAACACTGAACCTCCTTACTCTTATCAGGCTACGGTCAAAGTAGGATAAGTCTTCTTCCATGGGTATCTTCATTCTCTGGTTGGTTGCCTCTTCTTGCCCCTCATACCGCCTTTGTTCCTGCTAGCCTTGATTATAATTGGGAGGCAGAACCTGTATTTTCTCCAATTCTACTTCTCCCAGCATCTCTGGAGGTTCATATCCTTCTGCCACCAAATATTCTTTGAACCAGGTCAGGTGTAGCCATTTCCGGAGAAACTCAAAGTTCCTTTCTATTGTTGGCTTCCTTGTTTCAAAGGTTCCCCTGTTTTTAAACACTAAAATGGGGCGTCCAACCAAATCCCTAATACCTACCACCTCTCCACATTCTACCCCCATATAATCTTCTGGGTAGGGAATTTCAAGACTGTCATCCACATTATTCACAGCCTCCTTCAGACCCCCATAATTCCTTTAACAAAAATAATTTCGCATAGAAGAATTACCTTATTTTTCGGAACCCCCATTGTAAGCAAAATGGCCGCAAATGTCGCCACTATGTTGCAGTTCACCTGGAAATTGTATTCATTGCTGAAGAAATCTTCACCTAGTATTCTTCCACTGCTCTTCTAGTCAGATCATCCAAATCCTTTAAAATTCTATCTCATCTTTCAGGTTTGATGGTTCCCCTAAATGTTATCTGCCTATTGTCCGCGGAATGCACCAGTCGGATATTTGTATCCATACTTGCCTAGGGGAAAATACCCAATTACTACATGGTCCGATAACTGTTATGCTTTTGTCATTAGATACCTCCAATTAATGATACTAAAGGAGCCCAAAAAATGAAAAATACATCTACCAATAGTTGATCACACATGTACTAATAGCCGATCATTTTTTTTCACCTTTTTTGGTTGGTAATTGGTCCATTTGTGCACCACTATTGGGATATTTTGTAACGACTACTAAGACATTTGGCCACAAGTACTGACATTTTTGAGTAAAATGGCTATTGGTGTAAGAACATAGCGGGTACTGGACGAGTGTTTTGAAATGACACTTTTGGACCACTTTGCGCTCCACAATGCCTACAGAGAGACCCACGAATACCCAAAAGCCAAAACCATAGCTTTAAGCACTTCACTCACCTACAGAGGTACATCGAATTTTTTTTGGCAAAATCCAACTTATGATTTAGGAGTTCTAGGTGCACGAAGTTAGCCTAGGCGGCTACTGGGTGTTTTCCCCTAATGTCTTCTAATTTGGCCGAGATTGCAAACATGTTGTTGCTCGTATCTCTCAATTGCTAAGTACTTATTCACAAGTTGCTGCCCCTTGTAATTGTACTTCCTCACCTCACGTCATGTTCTCGAAATGCGAGGATAATACTTGTTATGGGGTGTCAAGTCATGATTTTAGGTCGAAGATATGTCTAATCAAGAAGTTACTAGCAAACACTAAAACATTTATCAGACCTTTATCAAATCAGCTAGATTTGAGCTTGATCCGTTCTGCCCCTACACTATAACTAAACTTAACTAAAAAAGTCCTTAACTAAAGTTGAAAGTCGAAGGGCTAGCAACTATAGTATCCATATAAAATAATAGTAGGAACCATCCTATAAATGAACGGTAAACATTCTATCAAGGAGTATGTCTATTATACGTGACCTCTTTAATATAAAATATTTCCTGGCTAGATGCCCGAGTAGTTTTAAAATCGGCTAATTACTCCCCCATTAATATTAATATTTGGCGTAGGCTATACAACACCCAAAGCGGCACCCATCATCCATCGGGCCCATCGTCCTCCATCAACACCTAACCAACTTATGGAAGAAACTTTTGAGGAAACACAACTCATAACCTATGCAAGTTTTAATTCTACTTACTTGATGATGCATAACAGAGACAAACTTGCATGATTCAAAAGACAAATACATTACAAGTAAATATAAGATCTAAGACTGCATACAATAAAGTGAATGCAAAGGAGGTCTTCAAACTATGATCTTTATTCAAAAACTCTAATGGAGATGCTATCGTACCAGTTACAATTGGCTCCACAGCCTTCAAGAAAACTAGAGGATCAAAATAATCACTCCTGCTATCCTTCAAAAATCTGGGAACCTCCTACTCTAAACACTACGCTAGTTTTTAAAGAAAACTAAGCACCAATTACAAAGTGAACCCCAGATGAACTCTACATGAACCAACTGGACTGATCAATAATTAAACTGTAGAAAGGATGAAGAAGAAGAAAGTCTTTGTCAAAATCTCAGGCCCCAAAACATGCAAAAATGAGGTAAAAACTCCTGCAACTTGGCGTTGATTAACCGATGTGACCTCTGATATGGAGTCGAGTTGTAACCAACTGCATTGAACTCGGTTTCAAACCCTTAAGTCTTGTTGGAGCATGCAAAAATGAGGGGTCCTTAGCTCGGTAGATTTGTGGTATAAACCCTCGAAGCCCTCTGTATGCACGGAGAAAAGACTACCACCTTTATCGTCGTGAAACAAAAGTCTAAGTAGCTTTAAAAAACTAGTAATCGACCACCTTTTGACTGTAATGTGGCAGTAAGCTTTAAGTTAGGCAGACTGCATGTATTAGTCTTCACCTTGACCCACCTTCAACTTCGTGGTGTTACTTTATTCGACTCGTGGGCCACGTTCTTTGTTTTTTTACCACCGCTCCAAGCCTGCCTTGTTTTCTCTCCTTCGAAAATCGCATGCCCTTGCTTCTATTTCCAAAGACCTACTCCACTGCTGCATGGCATTGCTTGATTGGCTTTCAAAAACCGCACCTCCTTGCTTCTATTCTCGATGTTCTTTTAGATAACACTTTCTCTCTCCTTCAAAAATCATATGCCTCCCCTTATTTTCTTGATGACCTTTACTTAAGTATTTAAGCAGTTTTGAAATGAGCATCCTTAATAGCAGACCCCTCTCTGCTACGTGACATTACCTCTCTCTCTCTCTCTCTCTCTCTCTCTCTCTGTGACCGCGAGATTACGATCTTGTGGCACCTAACATCTTTGGCCCCACTATGTCCTTCGCTCTGCTATGTGGCATTTCCTGGTTCACTCTCTGACTTGTGTAGTCATCTACCACGTGGGCATGGGCCTCCATTTGTCGGTACCTCGCTCTCCCGTGGTCTTTCTATGTCCTAGTCACCACTCTTCGCGGGATAATGAGGCTCTGACACCTATCTTCTCCGTCTGACTCAGACATGCTATGTGGTATCATCTGATCACTCGGTCAACCAGACCACTTTGCTATACGGCATCACCTCGCTATCTTGACATCCTTGTCATCCTTGGTGTGTTAGATCGCAGGATCACGAGCTTCTGCCACCTGGCTTGGCTTCTGACTCGACTTAGCTTTGTTGCACTTCTCTTAGTTGGCCCCACATCTCCACATGGCTATCTTTCGTGATCTTGTGAACTTTCTCTTTCCTTGGTCTGTCAGACCGCAGGATCACAAACAACTGCCACCTGTCCTACCTCGCTTTGCTTGGGCCCACAAAATATCCTCTCTGACTACTAGCTATCCACCATGTGACTGCCTCACACGTAGTTGTTCTGCCAAAAGATGCTTGCCTTTGGCTACCTATCACTTGCGCGCTGGGGATATAAAAATGACTCATTACTTACCCGCGTCGTGAATGTGGGATGAGTACTTTAAAGCTTTTCCTCTGCTCTGCGCGCCCAATGCACATTCTAACTGGTTCCTCTCTGTTCTACCCGACCATACCTCTGTGCCTGCATTCTCAGAGCACCATGACAACTTCCTTAACTTGGATCTTCATCTCTCAATGGCATGTTGGGCTCGAACTTTTGCAGGAGCCCATTTAAATCCAAATGCCAATAACAGACAGACCGTTCCCAGATTTTTGAAGGATAGCAAGAGTGATTATTCCGATCCTCTGGTTTTCTTAAAGGTTGTGGAGCCAACTGTAACTAGTATGATAGCATCTCCATTAGAGTTTTTTAATAAAGATAATAGTTTGAAGACGTCATTTGAATTCACTTTATTGTATGCAGTCTTAGATCTGATATTTACTTGTAATGTATTTGTCTTTTGAATCATGCAAGTTTGTCTTTGTTATGCATCATCAAGTGAGTAGAATTAAAACTTGCATAGCTTATGAGCTGTGTTTCCTCAAAAGTTTCTTCCATAAGTTGGTTAAGTGTGAAGAGTTTTTTTCCTCCTAACCTATTAATGATAAGAAGTTGAGAAGCCTCCTGATGAAACACTCATATACAAGTTGTTTACAAATCAAATCCGTGTCATATGTTTGTAACTTGTCTTCTTTTCAAGGACTCCCTTGTGATCAAAGCTTCATTTTGGTTACATCATTTTTGGTGTATCACCTAGTAGATTAGATTTGTTTAAAGGTTCTTTCCATTCTGCAATTTCTATCCCTTTCCCCACCAAAGTTTCCCTTTTTTGGTTCAGAGATTTTCATAGGTGATATATCAAATAGGAGCCGACCTAGAATCCGGAGATTCACTCTATCCATAGGAAATCCAACAACCTTTGGAGTGTTTCCATGTTGTCCTGGAATCCCCAGGTCTAGCCCTCAAAGCAAGACCGAGGGGGTGCAATTTCATTGACCAACAGTTTTGGCACGCCCAGTGGGACTTAAGTTAGAATATCCTTGTACTTCTTGTTGTTTGGATATGCTAGCAGCACATTACTAGCCTAAGAGAGGTTAACATTTAGCATATTTGGCGACTCCGTGTGAAGAAAGAGACCAATGCTTGCCTAGCATTTTATGAGCTTCATTTGTATTGTTGTTTTGGTGTGAACAACTTACAACCTTCAAGAAGGTAATTCTTTACCACCTGACGACTCTGAGTCATATGGTTTTATCAGTAGATCAATGTTTTTAGTGTAGATGGCTCATCCCAGAAATCAGCCTTTCGTATCTTTCAATCAAGGAAGCCCTCTGAATATAGCCCAACATCATTATATTCCGAGAGCATCCCTTAAAGGTCTTCCACTTTTCATAGGGGAGGATCAAATTTCAGCTATTGAGCACATCAAAGACATGGCTTCATTATGTGGTATACATCAAATAACTCATCAAGACATTCCATTGAAGCTCTTGGCGGTTTCATTGAAGGGAAAAGCTTTGGTCTAGTTCAGAGGGTTACTTGTGAATTCAAGTGCAACTCGTGATGAGTTGGGAGAATAACCGAATCGTTAATTTGAGGACGAGTAAGATCATCTGTCGTTGGTAGAACAGTTAACAACAATCAAGAGGGTTCCCAAATTTTTGAAGGATAGCAGGAGTGATTATTCTAATCCTCTGGTTCTCTTGAAGGTTGTGGAGCCAATTGTAACTGGTATGATGACATCTCCATTATAGTTTTTGAATAAAGATCATAGTTTGAAGACCTCCTTTGAATTCACTTTATTGTATGCAGTCGTAGATATGATATTTACTTGTAATGTATTTATCTTTTGAATTATGCAAGTTTATGTCTATGTTATGCATCATCAAGTGAGTAGAATTAAAACTTGCATAGGTTATGAGGTGTGTTTCCTCGAAAGTTTCTTCCATAAGGTCTAGCCCTCAAAGAAAGACCGAGGGGGTGCAATTTCATTGGCCAACAAGTTACCCATCATCCATCGGGCCCATCGTCCTCCATAATGCATATCATCCACAATTTGAGTTCGGTGTCATTCCAGTTAAGTCTAGTTCATCGCCCTAATTCATGGATTCTATTCAACTCCTCTGAACAACAGATTTGGGGGTTGTTTTCATTTTTAAATTGTAATATGTGCTCTTTTTATTAAAATGTTTATTGCAACTCCATTTTTAAACAGACTGTGCACGAGTCACCATTTTGTTAAATTTTAGTTCTATAAACTGTGATTTAAGATTTGTTTTTTTGTTTTTTTGTTTTTTTTTTGTAAAACTTTTTCAGGGTGTGAAAAAATGAACTAAAGCTCCATTTTTAAACGCACTTGCATGAATCAGCCATCTAATTCAACTGTATCTCCATTTTTGGAAGCATCATTTATGAATTAGCCAATCTAGTTAGGTATGTCATGCCCAAAACTAGGGCAAAACACATAGACAATTTTTTTTTGTTTTAAAGACATAAATACAATAACTATGATGACACAATAATACTGAAAGCGTTGAGGAAATGTGACAACATGGTGAAGATGCTTTTCGAGCTGAAAGGTCTAGTCATAAATTGAGTTGGGGTTATCAACAAGAGCGGATGCAAAGTTGGTATTCCAACTCGATAGATGGTAAGAGATTCTACAGTTTAGTGCTATAGGGACACAGGGGTATACTAACTCCATTAATGGTTGGCCTAGCAATCTAATTTATTAATCCTATTAAGTGTCATTACAATCCTTTAACATCCTTGATTTAATAAGGTTCTCACAATTACTATAATCTTATCCAATTACATTGCGAAAGGGATACATTTAATTTGCTTGAGGAACTATCCGAATTTCCAATCAACTGATATTAATAATAATTAAATCTTAAACTTCATTTGTTCACACATTTTTGATAATAAACAATTAATTAATTACAAAGAGAAATATTCTATGATTCCAAAGGAACACTTAATTTAACATATTAACCTAGTCCATTAATACATCTTTATTCAGATTTTACCCTTTTTAACAATTGCATGAAAACACAAAATAGTAATAACATTATCGAAGTAAATACAATTAATAAATCTAAATTATACAATTAAAATTAATCGAATGAATCTATTTCTCTAATAGGCTAATTCAATTCAATTCATAACGTGAGTTATCAAACTATTAAACTAACTAGACAATTTAAACAAATAAATCTATTAACCTATTAACATGACTACACAAGATAAATAATAAAGTAAATCTATTAATCTATTAATAAAACTACACCATTTAACTAAAAGTAATAAAAAGGTAAATCTATTTAACCCACTTAAACTAAATTAACACCTACTAATCACCTACTAACTACCCTACTAATCTATCCTACCCCTATCCCATCACCCTTTTCTTCTCCTTGGCTCACGTGCCAAGTGGGCGAGCTGTCATGACAAAAGTCAAGGGGCTGAAAAAGGGTCAAATTCCTATGCCATTACATTGTAAGGCAAAAATTAATTTTGGGCCCACCAAAATGTTTTCAAAAAAATGCAGCAAAGTCTTTGCTTATAAAGCGAGGCAAAACCTACGCATGAAATGGGAGAATGAAATGGCAAGTGAGTGGGTGGCGCAGGAAGCAAGGAGGTGGCGCCCAAACCCATGCCATTCCTTGGTCATTATTCCTTAAGGCTAGTCATTTCGCCTAGTAAGGCAAGGAAAGAGGATGTGGGGGCCCACTTGCAAAAGGGTAAGTGGTTAAATATAAAATTATTTACTTTCCCCTCCTCATTATTATTCATTTAGTTTAATAAAAAGGTGACAGAGTTAATAATATAATAAGAAGTTTATACAAATCATGTTTTATGAAGGGGGGTTTATTGTTCTAACCCAATATTTAGAGGGGTATCCTAGGGGGAATATTCTCTGTGGTAATTTGGGAATTAAATCCTCTCTCATACATTTTCCAGAGAGCATTTGGCTCTCAAAAATTCTTGGAAGTGTTATTTTTTTTTTCTCCTCTAACATTGCATTGCATTACATTCATTCATTTATTTATTTTTTTGTTATTTGAAGTTAGATGTATGCAATGTATATTCTATTAATGCAATACACAAAGAGAATCATTTATAGGGTATTTGATAATGGTAAGTTGTTAATTAGTGTCCAAATTTGACAAATGAACTATTGTTAACATGTTATCCTCCAAAGTGTTTGAAATTGAAATATGGAATTCAAGATAAAGTGTTGATAATATTGTGATAGAGATTTTAGATTTCAAGGGAGGAGAAAGTATATATTAAATTTGAAATTTGCAAGACTACAATTTTAAAAAGAAACAAGCAAGAAATAACTTGAAATTCATCTAAACTTTGAACACATGATTTTCTTTCATTTTCACAATGGTTACATCTTCATTTACAATATTGAAGGCTACAAAATTTAGTCCATTCTATTACAAACTTCACCTTCAACATGAAAGCACAATACAATAAAAGACACTACAATGGAGGAGTCTCTAATATCAAGGCAACATGAACACCATCCAAGCTCCAATTTCAAATGGCTTCCAACACAAGGTTTTTCCCCAAAATCTGTAAAAAAACAACATAATACTACCACGGAGAGCTCACCTCCCATCCTAGGTCTCAAGGAGACCACCCCCGAACTAGAAAAATCGGTAACTAACGGGTGACAATCACACAATTTTCACAATATAAAACACAACAAGAAAACTCCCATCCAAGGCTAGCACAATAGGATTCACCTTGAACCCATAACAAGGGGTGAAGGTGGATTTCCATGTAGAAGGTTGTCAATGAAATACATACAAAACCCATGCCTTTCCAAGGCTATAATCCACATATACTCTTCTATACCTTATTCTCTTTATTTCCCCCAAATCAAGATCAATAACCTTCATTGGCATGCAAGGGCCCATACACCTTGCATCTTTCCCTCTTCTTTCCATGAGAAGAGACTACACTTCCATGGAATCCAACTAACTCCTTCCCCCATACATGGCCACTTCTTCCCTATCCAAGGATGAGTAATGTCATTACACCCTTCACAAAACTCCCTTAATCAAACAAGAATAAAACCATAAGCATGAAATCAAACCCAAAATCTCATTCCCTTATATCACAACAACATAAAACACATAAATCACATATACAAAATAATGAAATGCATACTACTCTAATTTCAACAAAACAAGAAAGCTTATATGGCAATGGTGGAGACCAACCTTCACAAGTGTTATGGAAAAAATGATGTTTGAAAAGAGCCCAATCCCTTTTGTTTCCTTCAATCCAAAACCCTAATGTCTCTAAAAGTAGAGAGTGGGTGAACACCCTCTAACTCTCCCAAGGGCCTCTAAAAAGGTCCCCAAATCTTACCTACCCAACAACATTAATTTCAGAATTGACTCCTAAGTCTTTAGGTTGTCCTATGTCCCCTATCATAAATGCAAGATTGGAAAGGAGTGTGGGTTTGGGTAAAAGGTCAAGACTTACTTCATTTCCGCAACATGTGAGTAATGGGTTATTAAGAGGGTCACCAAAGCCACTAGTGGATTCTAGAAGTGTTAGAAATGTTCCTAACCCACACCCCTATCATTAAGGTATTTGGATTTTCCTAAAAATGACCCTTAGGACCTCCCTTTGGCCTCTAGAAGTGACTAGAACAAAATTTAAGTTTAAACAATTTAATTTGGTTCCATTGCCAACCTTAGTAGACATGTCATCACATAAACATATAACAAGTGTCAAGTGACACTGTAAAATAACATAACACAACATTGACATGTCACTAATTGCACGGAGAAAACACCTAATACATTCATACAATTTACCATCACAAATAAAATCACTTAACAACGAGGTTTGAATCTCTTCATTAGATTCAACATTGGCTTTACAATTTATACATAGGATTGGTTACTGATTCTCCGTTAATTTCCATGGTAATTTTCTTGCACACTAAATTAAACATCAGTAGCTCAATAAAATCACATGCATATACATACATTTAAATCAAATTACATTATTAATTGACTAAACATTCTACATTTTCACTTAATAACTTTTTCTCATTTTTGTACCTGATAACTATACCCGATTGCATAACCAAAATTACATAACATATTTTTCCATTTGCAATAAAATAATGAAATAATCATCATAGTGCATGTGTATACCTAAAGCATCATAAACATCATCGATAAAGTATACAGAAGTAATCATCACATGACATAAATAATACTAATAATGTCTAATCCATCAGATATAATGTCCCAAAATATCGAATCATAATGTATCAAAATAAGTGTATCAACTGAGCTATGATGGGTCGGGGTAAGGCCTCACATAGTAACACTTCTATTTAATTTTGTCAGGCAAAGTGCTTTTTTTTTTAAATATTTATATTCTCTGTAAATAATATGATATTTGAATTTAGGGTTGGAGTTGCAAGATTTGTCCTCAAAGCCTTTAATAATATTGTATAGTATTGGGCTTAGTATGAAGATTTAGAGCATAATTATTATAAAAAATAGTTGTGATATGGTTGCTTGAGCTACAAATACTTTGATTTATAGATTTGTCCATTAAAGAAACTCTTTACTCATTTTTAGTTTTTGGTTTCCTATTTATCTTCTTTGCCGAGGGTATGAATATATTGGCTTGTATGTTCATTGTCTTGTAAAACCCATTCAAAAAGTATGAATGATTTTTATAAGATCCTTAGGGTATGGAAAAACTAGATCTACATTAGTTATGTTCATCCACATATCTATAAGCAAAACACAATTTCTCATTAAAGATATAAAATTTAAGTAATATTTTTTTTCTTTGAAAAATGTGTTGATATATGTTCATTTTCATTTATGAATTCTTAGTGGTTTCATTGTTAATTTGATTGACTTTTTAAATCTTTATATCTTATAATTTGATCTAAATTTTGTTCATCATGTTGGTATTTTGATTGTTTTTTTTTTATTTGATCTAAATTTTAGATCCATATTGATAAAATTTATGTGATTTTCCTTCTTTTTTAAATGTTCCTAATTTTAAGTTTATGTATGTTCATTCCCATTTATGGATTCATAGTGTTGTCATTATTTTGGTTAATTTGATTGACTTTTCTAACCTTTATATTTTACAAAATGAGCCAATTTTTTTCATCATGAATTTCATCCAAATGTTAAAGTCTATATAGTTATTTGCCAATTTTAAGTCTATATAGTTATTAGCCAAATCTACCTAGTAGTAAATCTAGTGCCCATTTATTTATTTTTGATCCAAATTTCACTTAAGCAAAAGTGTATTCATTCCTACATCTATCCATTTAAAAAGATTTAAACCTCATTTAGTAAATTTAATTTGTCATATCATTTTATTTTTCTTGTTTTACAATTTTCTTTTAACTTTTTTGGGTTGTTGGAGACACTTTATTACCTTTAATTGTAGATTTACTAAAAAACTATTCTAACATATAACGATTAGCTTTAAAGTACAAAAGTTATACTTTGTGAAAGTTAATGTTAGAATTAATCAATTATATGATAACTATAATCTTAATTAATATTTCTTCTAGTTAATAATTATTTTAAATTTAAACAAATAATTATTATATAAGAACATTATAATTCATATATTTCTAATTTTGATTTTCTTTCCCTACTAAGTTGTTTAATCTCCAATTTTGTGTTTTACCTGATCTCAATGCATTAATTTTCAATGTTGAATCCCCTTCAATTTATAGTTGTTTGATAACTAGATCTTTACTGATCAATAGTCCTTCTATCAATGCACTTATTTCTGCTACATTATTTGTTTCTTCTCCAATTGATCTGGCTATGCTTGCAACTTCTGAGCCATCCCAGTGATGAATTACATATCTTATCCTTTCTTTCTCAGGGTTTCCTCTAGAATCCCCGTCAAAATTTAATTTATACCATCCTCTTGCCAGGGGCGACCCATTTGTGTTCTTTCCTTTTATCCTTTGTTGTTGAACCCCCTTTTCCATAAAAGGCATGTATTTTCAATCCCTGTCACTTCTTTCTTATCCTCCCATCATTGATTATAAAGGGTTTATCTTGATGTTGAGGGTTTACCATTCTATTGTGAATAACTTCAATTATTGAAGCTTCTATTTTGTTTGAGAGATTTTCTCAAGTCAGATGTTTTTCCTTAAAAATTATCCTATTTCTTTCCTTCCATATATCCCATACAAGAATTGATGGTGCATTTATCCATATCATCCCATACAGATTATAATTAAGATAACTTGGCCATCCCTGCATAAGTTCTAAAAGTGCCTTGGGGGCATGCTGAATACCAATCTAGCTTGTTAAATAGTCATGTCCAATATTGGTTTGTATATTCACAATTTAAGAACAGGTGATCCAGTGTTTCTTCATCCTTTTCACATAGGGGACATATGTTCGGTCCTTCATAACCAAATTTCCTAAACAAGTCCATTGTTAGGATTTTCTTTTGCATTGTTGTCCACAGGAATATTCCTGCTTTCGGTAGGCATGCATTATCCTAGCATAGTTTGATAGTTAGATTTATTTCCAGGTGTTGTAGTTTGTTGTTAAGTAATTATTGTTGGAAAGATTGTTGGAAAGCTACATTGGAAACAATTGTTGTTTTGTCATTGATGTCAAACCTTAACTGGTAAGACTATTGCTATCTGTTAGAGTACCATATCTATTGATTGATGAAGGAGATTTAACAAGAAGACCAAGTGAAATGCTTGAGTTATGGGAAATCACAAGGGTACTTGATAATTTGGCACATTGGCAAAGTAATGTGTTGTTTATCTTTTGATGACAGTTTACTGAGAACAATTTACGTTGAGCAAGTTTGTGTCGACCGAGCACCAGTGTATGTTGAGCATAATTTCTAGTGTTGACCGAGCGCCAGTAAATTCCCAAGAAAACTAGTGATGACCGAGCAGAAGAACACAATGTTGGCCGAGTAGCATTATTTTGGTAATTGTTGAGATTTGAGATCTCTGACCAACATAGTTGATTTTATTGGGATATGTAGAGTTAATTAAGGATAAGCACAATTGATCCACACTATTTAAATGCACGGGTTACCGTAATTAATGCATGGATCAAAGATTCAATTAGTAATTGCTTTGGAGAAATAAATTAAATGTAATGATGGAAAGATCTGTTGGATCTGACCTAACCTAAGATCTACGATCTTGATTAAGCAGAAAAATATTTATCTGACCTAGATGAAGAGGTATAAGATAACCACAAGGGGTTATTCATGAAGTAATGACGAGTATGCAAGAGGATTTCATAGTTAATTGACTGATTGGCATGATCTAAGAAGAAAAGGCTGAGCAGAGAAGAAGAGAGTTGCACAAGTGTTTTCTTGACGGATTTCCAAGCAGATCTGAAGATTGAAATGAGAATGGAGGCCACTCAGTGAATTAGCATTAGAGCTAAATTGGATATGTATTTGCAAAGTAAGTTGTATGTATCAGATCACACTTGCTGATTACTTTCAAACCATTGTATCAGTCAAAATCCTTTAACCAGGTTGACCTAACAGTCATTATATAAATCCTTTTAGCAAGGTGACATTCAGGTAGAATGTTCTAAGTCCTCTAACAAGGCCACTCCTAACAGGGTGATTAAATCCTTTAACCATGTCACATTTAGCAATGTGTTTTGTAACCTTTAATAGGGTTTGCTCCTAACATAGCTCACTTCAGAAGAGTGAAAACTTGATAGCATGTTATTGGTGGTTTTTCCCATATTGGGTTTCCATGTTAAATACTGGTGTCAACTTGTGTGAATGTTTATGTTGTGTTTTACTGTCAAGTTTCTACAAGCTAATTATATTTGAACAATAAACAACATATTTATGTTGTTGACTTATGCTATCACTTTCGAGCGGATATGAGTTTTTCAAATTGGTGTAAAGTTTAAGTGGGCACATCTAGACTTGAGGATAACTGATTCACCCCCCCTCTTAGTTATTCTGAATTTATCCTAACAATTGGTATCAGAGCTTTGGTCTCTTGAAAACAGTTTGAAGGTACTTGGAGCAAAAGATCAAGATGTATAAAAAGGAGGTACCAAAGTTAAACAAAGATAATTTCCTTGCATGGAAGAGCTTGATGAAATTGCATCTGGCTAGTATTGGTGATTTTGCTAAGAACTATGTTGAACATGATTATGTAGCCCCAACTGCACCTGCCATAGCTGCATAGTCAAGAGAAAAATAGGAACACAATCAAGCAATGCTAGAGATTGCATCATCTCTGAACTATCATGAGTTTGAAGACATAAAGAATTGTACAACTGTAAAGCAAATGTGGGATGTCCTTGCAACCATCTATGGAGGTGATACAAATGTACCGAGAGCCAAATCTGAAAGTTTAAGAGGTAAGTTTGATGAAATGAAAATGCAAGAAGGAGAAAATGTAGTTCAATAATATGGTAGGATAAAGGAAGTTGTAAATGCTATTAGAGGAGCTAAGGGAACCATTAATGATAACACTATTATGAGAAAGGTACTGAGAACACTTATTCCTATATATGCTATTAGATTCTTTGCAATTCAAGAGTTAAGATGTACTCCTAATAATAATTTGACTTTGGAAGGTCTGGTAGGCAGACTTACTGCATTTGAAATGTCAGATTTTGACAACTACACTCCACAAGCTATTGAATCTACATTCAGATCCCAGTTGGTCCTTAACAAATCAAAGAAAGGAAAGAAATGTGTGAATAGTGACAGCGACACTATTGATGATGATCTAGAAGAACTTGAAGCACTTGTGGCAAGAAGACTATCTAGAGGAAAAAGAAAATTCAAAGGTAAACTTCCTATCATTTGTTTTTCATGTAACAAAGTTGGTCATATTGCTGCTAAATGTCCTGATAAGAATGACAAAGATGAAAGAAGAGACAACAAGTACAAAGATAGAAAGGATTACCGAGACTTTAGAAAGTATAAGGATTACAAAGACAAAGGTAAGAAATCTTGCTATATAGCTGAAGAAGCTTCTGACAATGATTCTAACAAATATGATGAAAATGATATAGAAGTTGTGTATGTTGCTATGAAAGATGATTCTGATGATGATGAGAAAACTACATTAATTTCTTATATGAGTAAAGGTGACCGTTGGATTATTGACAGTGGTTGTTCACATCACATGACTGGTGATAAAGATAAATTTGAGACCCTAGATCAGTGTAATGGCAGTTATGTTAAATTTGGTAATGATGCACCATGATGTCTTGTTAAAGGGAAAGGATCAATTAACTTGACTAACAAGATCAGATGTGACAATGTATATTTGGTTGATGATCTTAAATATAATTTTTTGAGTGTTGCACAACTGAATACTTCTGGTTACAGAGTTGAATTCCATCATAAGAAGGCAAATATCTATGATGCCACTGGAGAACTAGTTGGAAGTGGTGAGCAAACAAAAGGTAACTTATTTTATCTGGATTTAGCTGATGAGACATGCTTGTTTGCACAATATAATGTTGTTTGGTTATGGCATAAACGGTTGTGTCATGTAAACTTTGATAACTTGGTAAGCATAAACAAATTGAAAAAGGTTAGAGGGCTGCCTAAGTTAAAGAAACCTAAAAATGCAATGTGTAAGCAATGTCAATTGGGAAAGATGACTAAATCTAGTTTCAAGAGAAAGACTCATACTTCTGAGGAAATACTGGAATTAGTTCATACTGACCTTTGTGGCCCCATTGGTGAGAAAAGTTACTATGGAGATAGATATTTCATTCTATTTGTTGATGATTACTCAAGAATGATGACTGTTATGTTTCTTAAAGAAAAATATGATGCATTCCAGTTATTTAAGTGGTACTTGGAAAAAGTTGAAAAGGAGACAGGTAAAAGTCTGAAATGTTTGAGATCTGACAGAGGAGGTGAGTTTATCTCTAATGAGTTTAACAGGTTCTGCAATGACCAAGGGATAAAAAGACAGATGTCCGCACCTAGAACACCACCACAAAATGGTATTGTCGAAAGAAGAAACAGATCTATCATGGATTGTGCCAAAACATTAATGATGGAGAAAAATGTTGAACATAAATATTGGAGAGAAGCTGTAAGTACAACAGTCTATACCCTGAACAGAGTACAAGTCAAGAAAGGTACTACTGCTACACCTTATGAGCTTTGGTATGGATATGCACCTAATGTAAAATATTTTAAAGTTTTTGGAAGCCAATATTTCATACTGAAGGATAGCATAAATTGAAAACTTGATGCTAAAGGTGAAGAAGGCATATTTCTTGGTTATTCAACTAAGATTAAAGCATATAAGTTTTTGAATTCTAACACTAAAAAAATTGTGGAAAGTGCAAATGTTAGAATTGATGAGTATGAAAAAAGAAATGAAGTTGAAAGCACATAGGAACCTGAGAGTTACAAATCATTTGTTTATCTAGATGAGGAAGATTCTAATACATTACTTGAACCTGAGAATGAGGTTGTCGAGCAACAACTAGCACCTTCTGAGTCACAGAATGAGGATGTCGGGCAACAAGAGGTAATTGCCGAGCTATCTGATGGAGATGTCGAGTCACAGAATCTACATGAATTAAACGAGAATAATGAATCTGAAGCAAGAAAAGAACCTACTCTAGCAAAGTATGTGAGGAGGCACCATAAACCTGATCAAATCATAGGATCGAAGGATTCTGCAGTTATGACAAGAAGTAAGTTGAGAGACGGTACATGCTTGCTATGCAATTTTGAGCCTAAAACAGTAAAAGATGCCTTAGACAATGAAGATTGGATACAAGCCATGAATGAAGAAATTGAACAGATTAAGAAGAACAAGACTTGGACACTTGTACCTACGCTGAATGACAAAAATGTAATTGGCACTAAGTGGGTATTCAGAAATAAGCTGAATGAACATGCACTAGTAGAATTTGGGCAATAAATGACCAAGTGACTAAAATTTTTAGTCATGTGACTAAAATTTTTAGTCACATGACTAAAACTGATCATGTTCTACCCATTTTTTGCAATTCACAAATATAAATGACTAAATAAATGACCAATTTGGTCATCGGGTAAAATCACTACTAAAATGACTAAATAAATGTCTAAATAAATGACTAAATAAATGACCAATCTGGTCATCAGGTAAAATGACTAAATAAATGACCAATTTGGTCATCGGGTAAAATGACCAATTTGGTCATCGGGCAAAATGACCAACTAAATGACCAAATATTTCAATTTAGGTACCTAAAATGAACCTCAAATTTCAATTTGGTGCTCTTGGTTCACAATGTCTCATAGGTAGTGGCTCACAAGAACCCATATCTCATGAGAATGAATGGTTA
>MU224425.1:2648543-2674193 GCA_018584345.1 Thuja plicata
GTCATAAATTTGGTCGCGAGATAAATGACCGGCAATAAACTACCAGTGGTCACGTGACCAAATTTGGTCATTTATCTACAATTTTTGGTAGTTTATTTGGTCATATATTGTTATTTTTGTACTAGTGATGGAGAGGTAACAAGAAACAAAGCTAGACTAGTATGTAAGGGTTAGCACAAGAGGAAGGAATTGATTATAGAGAAACATCCACCCCAGTTGCAAGATTGGAAGGAGTAAGAAAATTACTTACATATGCAGCCTACAGAGGTTTTAAAGTTTATCAGATGGATGTGAAGTCAACATTCCTACATGGGATATTAGAAGAAAGAGTGTACATTGAGCAAGCCAATGGATTTGTAGACCCAAGTAAGAGGAACATGGTTTGCAAATTACACAAAGCACTATATGGATTGAAGCAAGCACCAAGAGCATGGTATGAGAGATTGCACAATTACTTGATAAAGATTGGATTTGCAAGAACCAATAACAACAAAAATCCCTATTTGAAGACAGAGCAATGTAAAGGTACTTTATTGGCTGAAATTTTTGTTGATGACATTATATTTGGTGGACAAGATGTGTTATGCCAAGCATTTGCAAAAGAGATGCAAATTGAATTTGAAATGTCTATGTTTAGTGAGATAAAATTTGTTGTTGGCTTACAAATATATCAGATGAAGAATGGTATCTATATTACTCAATCAAAATATGTCAAGGAGATACTAAAAACTTTTGGAATGGAAGATTCAAAACTAGTGAGTACACCCATGGCTACTGGACAGAAGTTAACAAAAAATGATGATACAAAAGAAGTGAATCAAACCCTTTACAGATCAATGATTAGAAAGCTTCAATATATTGTACACAGTAGACCTGATATTGCACTGGCTGTTGGTATTGTTGCAAGTTTTTTTGCCAATCCTAAGGAAATTCATATTATGGTAGTAAAAAGGATTCTATTTGAAAGGAACAGATGAATATGGGCTATACTACAAAAGGAATGATAAGTTTGAGCTTAGAGTTTACACTGAATTTGATTGGGCTGGAAATGTAGATGAAAGGAAAAGCACCACAGGTGGAGCATTTCTTCTGGGAAAAAGATTGGTTTCATGGACAAGCAAGAAACAAAATTGCACCTCACAATATATAGCTGAAGCCTAGTATGTGGCAGCAGTAGTTAATTGTTCTAATATTGTGTGGTTGAAGATATTACAAAAGGGTATGAAAGAGGAGATCAAAGATCCAGTTGTCATATATTGTGATAACACAAGTGCCATTAATATTTCTAAAAACCCAGTGATGCACACTAAAAAAAATCATATAGCTATCAAGTATCATTACTTGAGGGAGGTAGTTCAAAAAAAGGAAGTGAGACTAGAATATGTGAATACTAAGGAACAGTTAGCAGACATATTTACAAAGGCACTACCCAAGGATGCTCATGATTATCTGCAAGGTAAATTAGGGGTGATTCCCCTAACTAAAGCTAATTAGTTTAGAATGGAACTGTTGCATCAAATGTTATATTCAGAATATTTTACACATTGATGCACATGCAGTCACACTTTAGGATGCTGCCTAAAGTTGTGAAAGTAAGACATGAACAGAAAAGAGGATCAGTCATAAGCAAGATGATAGGAACAACATTATACAGAGTTTAGAATAGAAAAATCTGCATGATGAAGATGTCAATGTCTTTGGCATTGTTGTCACAGAGGGAGAAGTTTACTGAAAGAGGGAGAGTTTGTTATACTTAGAGAAAAAGGGAGAGATTACTGAGAAAAGAAATAAAAAGGAAGCGATTACTTAAAAAGAGATTGTTGTCAAAGAGGGAGAGCTTAATGAAAGAGGGAGTCTATAGATGAACAGAAACATAAAGATTTCAATGTGATTATAGACACAGAAGGAAAAAGTTTTACAAGATGAGAATCATAATGAAGCTAAAAACATTAATGAAGATTTGTTCATATCAAGGAACACAAGCAAAATTTTTGGATTGTATGGTAACTATGGTTGGAAAATTATTATTTTATTGTTTAGTGTTGCCATCAATGCCAAAGAGGGAGATTGTTGGAAAGCTACAATGGAAGAAATTGTTGTTTTGTCATTGATGTCAAACCTTAACTGGTAAGACTATTGCTATCTGTTTGAGTACCATATCTATTGATTGATGAAGGAGATTTAACAAGAAGACCAAGTGAAATGGTTGAGTTATGGGAAATCACAAGGGTACTTGATTAGTTGGCACATTGGCAAAGCAATGTGTTGTTTATCTTTTGATGATAGTTTATTGAGAATAGTTTATGCCGAGCAAGCTAGTGTTGACCGAGCACCACTGTATGCCGAGCATAATTTATAGTGTTGACCGAGTGCCAGTAAATTGTCAAGGAAACTAGTGATGACTGAGTGGAAGAACACAGTGTTGGCCGAGCAACAATATTTTGGTAATTATTGAGATTTGAGATCTTTGGCTGATATAGTTGATTTTATTGGGATATGTAAAGTTAATTAAGGATAAGAACGATCGATCCACACTATTTAAATGCATGGGTAATCATAATTAATGCATGGACCAAAGATTCAATTAGTGATTGCTTTGGAGAAATAAACTAAATGTAATGATGGAAAGATTCGTTGGATCTGACCTAACCTAAGATCTACGATCTTAATTAAGAGACAAAATATTTATCTGACCTAGATGAAGAGGTATAAGATAACCTTAAGGGGTTATTCATGAATTAATGATGAGTATGCAAGAGGATTGCATAGTTAATTGACTGATTGGCATGATCTAAGCAGAGAAGGCTGAGCAGAGAAGCATAGAGTTGCATAAGTGTTTGTTTGACAAATTTCCAAGAGGATCTGAAGATTGAAATGAGAATGGAGGCCACGCAGTGAATTAGCATTAGAGTTGAATTGGATCTAGATTTGCAAAGTAAGTTGTATGTATCAGATCACACATGCTGATTAATTTCTAACCATTGTATCAGTCAAAATCCTTTAACTAGGTTGACCTAACAATCATTATATAAATCCTTTTAGCAAGGTGACATTCAGGTAGAATGTTCTAAGTCCTCTAACAAGGCCACTCCTGACAGGGTGATTAAATCCTTTAACCAGGTCACATTTAGCAATGTGTTTTGTAACCTTTAACAGGGTTGGCTCCTAACAGAGCTCACTTCAGAAGTGTGAAAACTTGATAGCATGTTATTGGTGGTTTTTCCCATATTGGGTTTCCACATTAAATACTAGTGTCAACTTGTGTGAATTTTTATGTTGTGTTTTACTGTCAAGTTTCTGCAAGCTGATTATATTTGAACAATAAACTACATATTTATGTTGTTGACTTATGCTATCACTATCGAGTGGATCTGAGTTGTTCAAATTGGTATAAAGTTTAAGTGGGCACATCTAGACCTAAGGATAACTGATTCACCCCCCTCTCAGTTATTTTGAATTCATTCTAACAATTATATCCTTCCTTAACATCATATTCTCTTATCTTTTCCTTGTTTCAGATGAGTCTGTCTTCCCCTTTGCTTATTGTTAGTTCTCTATGTTGTAATATATTTTTTAGAGAATCAACATCTTCTATTGGAAACTGCAAGTTTTTCAGTGACTTCGAGCTACAAACTAAAGCTAGATCATCATTCTTTATTGTTATGTAGTCTTTAACATATTTACCAATTTGGGTTTCTAGGGCCTTTTTCAATCTATGATTATTAAGGATGTTATGCAGTGACGAATATCCTCTCCATGAATCACTCCAGAAGAGTGCTTGACTTCCATCAAAAATATTCCATGATAGTTATTTTGTGATTGTGTCTCTACATTTTATTAGAAAATTCTAAATACCAGCATACCATTCATCCTTTTCACATAGGGGACATATGTTTGGTCCTTCATAACCAAATATCCTAAACCAGTCCATTGTTAGGATTTTGTTTTGCATTGTTGTCCACATGAATTTCCTTCTTTCGGTAGGCATGAATTATCCTAGCATAGTTTGATAGTTAGATTTATTTACAGGTGTTGTAGTTTGTTGTTAAGTAATTATATCCTTCCTTAACATTGTATTCTCTTGTCTTTGCCTTGTTTCAGATGAGTCTGTCTTCCCCTTTTCTTATTGTTAGTTTTCTATGTTGTAATATATTTTTTAGAGAATCAACATATTCTCTTGGTAACTGCATGTTTTCCAGTGACTTTGAGCTACAACCTAAAGCTGGATCATCATTGTTTATTTTTATGTAGTCTTTAACATATTTACCAATTTGGGTTTCTAGGGCCTCTTTCAATCTATGATTATTAAGGATGCTATGCATTGACGAATATCCTCTCCATGAATCACTCCAAAAGAGTGCTTGACTTCCATCAACAATATTCCATGATAGTTGTTTTGTGATTGTGTCTCTACATTTTATTAGAAAATTCTAAATTCTTGATCCTTTTGGGGGCAAGACAGTCCTGATTACACTGATCATATCAATTGGATTAAGGTATTTATGATTTAGGATTCTTAACCATTTCAAATTAGGCTCTTTGTACATCTTCCACATCAATTTGGCCCCTAATGTCCTTTTTTTTCTTTCTTGATTTCGTAGTCCTAAACCTCCTTCTATTTTTTATTTTTTCTATTAAGGATATATGTTTCCATAAGAAAGCTGAATACAAATAGGTGTTGTACAAGTACCAGGATACTAGAGATAATTATATCAAAATTTTAGTGACCAAAAGAAAATGGAACTAAACTAAGCCTACATAACTATCTAGTAACACATATCAGGTGATCATATCAGGCTTACATTACATGTCTTTGTAATATATTGCTGGAAAATTAAAACATCAAGTACAAAGTATGTTAAGTAAATAAATATCTCAAAATAGACAAAAAGGATTTCATCACAAGCTATCATAGGTTGTCTTCCTCTCTACGCGAGATCCATGCAATCCATTCTTGTTGTCCCTTCAACCATCTAATGACTTTGTCATCTCTGATGTGCTATTCATATGGATGTCTGAGAATTTCAGCTATAGGTATCTCTGTTGCTAGTATAACAGTGAGTGGGGCAGATTTGATGACTTGATCTCCCTGTTGTCTCTCACCATTCTTGTGGGCTTCCACTTTGTCCATAAAGCCGTGTAGAGAAATTTTGAAGGGGGAGAATTCTTGGATCTCTCGTGTCCATGTGAAGCCATGAGAAACTTCCCAAGCCCCAATCCTTACCACACCATCTTTGAATAGATCCTCAAGATTCTTCTTCTTTATCTTAATCACCATTGTTTCCTGCACATCAATTCTAAGAAATATGAGCTTGGAATCAGAGACTCACTAAGGTTCCTAGAAAAACCACCAAAAACATCATCATTTCTAAGTTTCCATAAATGCCACATGAATAAAGTAGAGAGGAGGCCAAAGAAATAATTATAAGACTTATTAACACCCTTAATGCAACTAGAAAGGATCTCAAGTCGGGAGAAGGTAGTTCTATTAGAGAGGTCAAAGAGTTTCCAGATTCATCAGTAAAAGGACACTAAAAAAAATGAGGAACAGTCTCAGGGAGCCCATAATAGACATAGATAGAATGATCTCCATTGGGAAGTCTGAGAGGAAGTTTGTGCAAGAGGAAACACCAAGAAAGCATTTGATCTTTGGCTTAGCAAAGGAGGACCAAAGTCTAAAAAAAAAAAATTACCATTAAAGAGAATCAAGGGAAAGCTTCCAACAAGTGTTCACATGGGGGAAAATGGAAGAGTCATCTGCTAGGAGGGCATAGATCTTCTTGGACTTAATACTGGGAAGGAGGGTTCCATTTGACCATTTGAATCTGAGGTGGCATCTACTATCAAAATAAAAATCTTTAGGAAGGTTGAGAGCTTTACAAGCTTCAGACAACACATAATAGGTTCTATACTGGGAGGTAGGTAAGCCAAAGTTGGATTTCAAATCTTCCCAACCAATAAGATTTCCATCCTGTATGATATCTTCCAAATAAGATAGTCCTTTCTCATTCCATAATCCAGTTGAGCAACCTTGAATAAGAGCAAGAGGTTTCTCTCTGTGCTTTAAGTTCCACTATATGGATCTATTGCCACAGATCAGGTTTTGGCAATGATTAACCTTATTGTTTGATATATATTTCTTAACATGGTCCCAACATTTCCATATAGATTTAAACACTGTTGAGCCTTGTATTTGGATATCCACATTTCCTGTCATGATATCATTAAGTGACAAGTTACTCCATTTATTTCTTCTCTTAGGATGACCTCTAGTAATATTGTTCCTGATCAAAACTTTCCAAGGTTCTTCCCCCTCCATATCTTTTACAATCCATTTGGTGGCAAGAGATATACCTTGAATCCTTAGGTCCTTCAGTCCTAATCCCCCCTATTTCTTTTCTGTGGTGCACCACTCCCATTTCACAACATGCCCTTTTCTATTTTCCCTGCCATCAGACCAAAGATAGTCTCTAATGCTCTTATGGATAGTGTTAAACTGGTGCTGGCAGGAAATCCAAGCAGAGGAGTAGCATATTGTGTAGGAAGAAAGGATTTTCAGACAGACCTGAACTCTTCCGGCCATGGATAGGTATTGACTATCCCATTTGTTTAATTTCTTATCCAATTTTTGTCCCATGCAATTAATGTTATCGTATTTTTCTCAACCGTGCCTTTCTAGTAAAAGGTTTTGAATTTATTATCAATTTTGTCTTTCACTTCTGCTAGTAATGGAAGGCAGTCCATTTGGTATTGAGGAATAGCTATTAATACTAAATTCAACATAGTGGCCTTCCCAAGCAAAGATAGCCCTCTACCCTTCCATGATTGTAGCCTTTTATCTAATTTAGTTATTGCATTATTCCAAAGTTTGTTGGATCTAGTTCCCTTCTCCAAAGGTAGTCCTAAATATTTACATGGCAGTTCTCCTTTCCTGAATCCTAGAATATTTATGATTTCTCTCGTCCTTCTATTATTTGTATTAAAGAAAAATATTTATGATTTCTCTTGATTTACCTCTTGTCCTGATGTCCTAGAATAATAGTTTAAAATGGTCTTAAAATTTCTTACTTCTTGGATGCTAGGTAAGTGCACAAAGATTGGGGACCAAAAATGGGGTATAAGATGCCAATTTTTTTTTCCGAAATCAACAAAATCTGAACTTTGAGGAGAATTTGAAGATAGTTAGACTCAAAATTTTAAGATGCGACAAGAACAAGAGTTGTAGTAATCCAAATTTAGTTTCTAAAATACTAATTTATTTTAAAAATGGTGGAGATTAAGGCCCTAAAAAGGAGGAGTACAAAAAGTGTTCTTATTTTTTGTGAAAAAAATAACACAACGTCTGGTGTGTTCCCCTTAAAATGTTAACTTTTTTTCTGAATTTTTTCTCTAGTGAGAAGTTAGATAACACCACGTAGTTTATCCCAAATTTTTTTGCTAATTGTTTGATGAATGTATGACTTTTTACAAATTTACGAAGTGGACACATCCAAAAAACATGAAATTTGTGTGTGTTCCCCCTAGAAATCATTGAAAACTAATCAAAAATCAATTTTTTTTTTTTTTAAAAAAAAGTGTGTAAAATGGATTCTAGTTTCTAAAAAAATAAATTGTTTCAAAATTTGATGAACGAGCCAAAATCTATCCCCAAAATACTATATGTTAGTTTTTGACAAAAATTGGACATACTTACAAAAGAAATTAGGGATGAAAAGTTTAACATAATCAAAGTTTAAAATAAATTATATGGTTAGATAGCTAATAGAGATATATAGAACATCATGCCATCTAATTTTGTCATTGTCGAACCACGTACAAACTTGATGGGGAGCACACACAAACAAATGTGATTTTTTTTGTATGTTTGCTAGAAAATACATCTCAAACTTGTTTGAATCTTCCAAGCCTTTGGGTTGAATTCCCAAGGAAAATCCAAGCCTTAGGCTTAGTGGATCCCAATGTAGTTAAAAGGGCGCATGCCTATAGGGCATATGCCCTATATATGTGAAAATGTTGTGCAATGTTATATTTGGTGCAATATTTTACTTTCAGTTGGTTCTTTGCTTTTATTTGGAATTATTAATGTTTCATGTATATATATATGTGCACACACACACACACATATATGCGTGGACACACACATTGTTGCATATTGACATATATAGCACACACCTTATATGGAGTATACCAAATGTCAATATGCAAAAATGTAATATTACCTCTCTCTCTCTCCCCTTCTCATCCTCTCTCTCTCTCACCCTCTCTATCACCCTCTCCCTCTCTTGTTAGTGTAGAGGGATAGAGAGGGTGAGAAGTTGAGGAAGAGAGGGGGGAGAGAGAGGGTGTGTGTGTGTGTGTGTGTGTGTGTGTGTGTGTGAGAGAGAGAGAGAGAGANGGGAGAGAGGGGGGAGAGAGAGGGTGTGTGTGTGTGTGTGTGTGTGTGTGTGTGTGTGAGAGAGAGAGAGAGAGAGAGAGAGAGAGAGAGAGAGAGATCCTACGATACATTAATGTTTTCTATTTTTGTTTTTTGTTTTTTATTTTGGTTAGGGTTTGTAGTGCCTTTCTGGTTTGCTTTTCTAGGAGATTCTAAGTTCTTGCCTTATTTGCTGCAACAATAAGCGTCCCCAATAAGAGCCACTGGTGATACTAATTTGGTTGATAGGGTTTATTCCTAACTTTTTTACCCTATTTTACTTTTATTCTTGGTTGTCTTATGTTTTATTATCACTTTATCCACTTAAATTATTGGGTCATATTGTTGTGGGCGGGGCCAATATATTATTCCTAGCAAGTTTTTTACCTAGGTCCCACGAAGGTCTTTTATTTTTTATTTTTTCCTAAGTCGCACCTTAAAATTTTCTAGTGGGTCCTATGTTATGATCAACTAACTTGACACATGTCCCCATGTGATAGGTTTGTCCTATTCAATAGGTATGCAAGTGTCAACTATCTGTCAGGCATATCATAAAGTAAATCTATGGTTTTTGCTATCGCCTAATGAAAACTTGTAGGATGTTTATGCATCGTGCGGTACCAAAATGATGACACATGTCCTTAGTCATCGGTATTAAAAGGAAAGAAAGTGAACAACAAAGAAGATATGTTGCAGATTTCCATTGGGTGATGATGGATAGCTGAGACTCATGACGAAGAGTGACAGGGATAAGTAATTAAAGTTTCGTTAACTTGAAAGGTTATCTTTTAGCACATGTCTATTTTAGAGATTATCTTTTAATCAGGTCCTAAAAGGTTCTCAAAAGATAAATAACTTCAATGAATGATGTGTTGGTCACTGGGACTTAAAGATCGACACGATATGAAGATTTTTTCCATCACACAATCAAAAGATGCAAGGGCTTTATGCATCGATCGGTAGTGAGATGTTGTCACGTAGTGATGAAGGAAATGAGTTATATGGTGGGACATTTCTTGGTGATTTAGTGTAGTGTGATGAAGAAGAGTGCCAAATTGATGCCACATGGAGTCAAGATTTGGTGACTAAATATTGTCGTTCATTTTGTCATTTTTAAAGGTTGATCCACAGTGGAGATTTAAACTGGGTTTTTCATGTTTGGATATATTGTGCAAGCGGATGTAAGATGATATGACTGCAATATTAATATGGAATGTGCCAATGTCATTATCTTAATTGCATTTGAGTTTGTATTCATGAGTGAAAAGAAGGTGGTCAGTTATTGTGAAGATTTGCAGAGATAACGAAGCAACGTTCTTGGTGTTTTCTGAGTAGTTTGTTGTAGAGGGTGGTGTTCTTTAATCAGTAATTATTTATAGCCTCAATTGGTTCTTTTTCTTTCTCTATTTTTTTGTTTTCCTGTGTGGATTATTCTATTCTGGGTTTTTATTTGTGTCCGAGAGCTGGTGGGGAGGGTTTCGAAGGTGAAGTGTCATAGGGAATCACAAGTTTAGTTTTTGGGTAGTCATGGCGCCATTAAGGAAACACTTTGGGAAGGTAGATTATGCAGAAAGGAATCCATTTGATGAATTTCTAGACTTGTTTCCTAAATCAATGAATGATTGGGGTGAAGCTAAGAAAATCATTAAGGGGAGAAAATTTGCAGAGGGGTTATTCAATAAAGCACAGGTTTAACTGACGCTATTATCCCCGAAACTGGTTTGAATCTATTTATACTATGGTTCAAGAAGAGAAAGGTGCAATCCCCTTCTTGCAATGCATGACAGTATGATATAGGAAAATTGGTGATGCCAGGTGTTTTTATGGATGCAAACTTGTTAGTGGATATTGCAGATAGATATGACCCAATGTTAAAGGTGATCAAGGATAATGATGGCGATGTAATCCTTAGGGTTTGCAGGGAAGAATTGCAAGAATTATTTGATTTATATGATCCATCCCCCACTCTGGAGCCTATTGATCTCCATGATTTTGAGCATAAATACCAAGCTCAGAGGAGCTACATTAGAAGTATGTTGATGCCTTCACATTTGGTTGGGGTTGGAAATGATAATTTTTTTTTTGGCCCTAGTACTAAAGAGCCTTTCAAGAGAGAGGCATTCAATCCTATGTTTCTTGCAACATTTTACTCTTTGTGTCAAGTTCTTGGTTTACACCCCATAGAGGTGATCTGAATTGAATAAATGTATATGGATATTCACATTAGAAAACCTCACTTTAATTTAATATATCATTTTGCTCCGTACATTGTAGATAAGATACATGAAGGTCTACAGGGAAGTAAGAATAGAAAACTAGAGGCTCCTTTCTTTTGGTATTCTATGTTAATGCACATGTTCTTGGAAAAATATGTTGAATTCTTTGAGGAAACCATGGTATTGAAAAGAGAGAAAGATGGTGTTCAATTGATAGTATAATTATGGAGCACATAAATGTCATGGGACAAACCTGAGGCTAGCTTTGTGAACTTTGATAATTGTTTTGTATCAAGATTGAGAACCAAGTTGCAAGTGAATCCACCAAGGATTCATAATATGTTGCATGAAATAATTAGACCTTTGGAGATGGCTCCAAATCTGAATATTATGCATAATTGGGGCGATATTTACCCTTACCCTACAACCACAGTGGTTAGACTATATGGTTTCAGTAGGACTCCTCATGTGTTACCTTATCAGGTTCCCTTTAGGGCTGAATTAACTGAATTTTTGTGGCAAATGGGTTGCATTCAAGAGGAAGAGTTGTCTAGAAGAGGAAAGGGAACTATTTTCCCAGATTTCATAATTGTTCATTACTATTTCATTTCAAAAGGTGGATGGATATATTTGGATAAAATTCTTGAGCCCTATCATATGGGTGTCAGTGCGAAGAGAGTTGTTGATCTTGAAGATTTCTTTAGTATATTTTGTGACAAAGTTGGTAGAAGAAAGAGGGAACATCAATTTCACTATCCTGAAGATATCATTAGAAATGATTTGTATTGTGTGATCAAGATTTGAAGAAAGAAAAATGGGTAGCCTATAAAAAACTGTTGGATATTTTCCATGAGGAAGAACCAACTTATGATCCTTTAAAGGATTTCAAGCCTTTTGGGAAAAAAATAAATTCTCTATTTGATCATTTCCAGGAGATTATGCTAGCTTTACATAAAAAATGGGACAAAGTGAGAATACCCACAAAAAGGATAACTGCACAAAAGGATGTTTCAATTGGGAGACCAAGGATCAAGATCAAGGAAGGTTATATGTATAAAGTGATGCTGCAAAACAAGCAGTCAAAGAGTGACACTCTTAAGGAGGATCAAGCTTTAGAAAAAAACCAACATATCTACCGAGATTGGTGCCTGATCCTTATCAGAAAGCAAGAGAGCAGTTAGAAGATGAAGAAGATGAGAGAAATAGAAGTCATCCTGCTGAGTCTCCACAAAGCAGTGACCCTCACACTACATGCCCTTTGAGTTATGAAGAATTTAATGATGAGATACCTGAGTTTGCTGAGGAGCTAAAAGGGAAAAAAAAATGAAAGATTTTTCTACTTCTCCTTCATCATCAAAGAAGTTAAAACATGTACCTATTATCTATCTAGATTAATCTCCAATCAAAGATTTACCTCCAGGGTCCCTAGTTGTATCTCCAAAGGCTCAATCTTTGGAATCTCAAGAAAGGATGATTGCAGAGTAATTGCTTAAAATGTAGGAGGAGGGGACTGTGGTTATTATTGAAGATGATGACCAATCAGGTACGCTCACTGTGCCACCTCCATTAGAATGGGATGTTAGTGTTACTGAGGTACAAGGTAAAGTGGTGGATGAGGTAAGTAGAGCTACATGCAATTAATATTTATCTGATGATAATTTTGTGAGAGGGGACCTTTTATACAGTTTATATGGGGCACCAAACTTGAATAATTCAAGAAGAAAGTTGAAGAACAACATGTTTTAGAGCCTAATAGGGATAAGAATTTAATTGAAAATGAGATTAAGGATGAAATAAACAAGCAAATCCAAGCAATTAATCTCGAAGAAGGGAGAAAAATGGTAAAATATGTAAGGTTTTCAATACTTCTAGAATGACACATTGCTGATGCTTTTTTCTTTTATGCTATTATAAAAGAAAATTCTCCA
Organism: Thuja plicata; assembly: GCA_018584345.1. NCBI lineage: Eukaryota > Viridiplantae > Streptophyta > Pinopsida > Cupressales > Cupressaceae > Thuja > Thuja plicata. The sequence goes on from MU224425.1 coordinate 2,661,101, forward strand.
ATATACAAATCGGAAGATGAGGCCAGAATGACATTGAAAGGGGAATTTTTTAGCAAGGATCATGCTAATTTGGCTATTTGGTCATTATCACAAGGTGAGGAGAGAAATAAATATAGTGATGCTACCTATAGTTTTAGGGGAGGATTGATTATGAAGAGGGTTACAAATACCTCTGGCATTGAAACTGTCAACCTTACACTTAGTGCAATTGAATTCAATAAGGCAGTAGCAGAGAAGGAAAAAGTAGAAATAGAAAAGATTGTATGAAGGACTTTATGTGGCTTATGGTGTCCTTGAAAAGAGGTTGATTCATTATGAGAGAGGTACTCATCAATTAGGATTATCTAAGGCCATGTTGCACTCTCCTTCTGTCTCTTCCCCTTCACCATCAACTTCAAGGAGTGTTCCAACTTCCCCAATGATTGATGTTCCATCTTCTCCTGCAACATCATTACAAGATGAACATGCATGTTCTACTGAGCCTTCAAGGTCACAATTGATGGAGAAAATATAGGAATTGGAGGGTGATTTAGATGGAGAGAAGAAGCAATCCAGGAAAATGATATAGGAAATTGTGAATACACTTTTGACACATGTTAGTGGGAAAATGATTAGGAAGATAAAAATGTGCAACATTTGTATTATGTTCTCAGTGAGGCATTTAGTGTTTTCACAAAGGATAAAGGTATCCTAGAACCAATTTTTGATAAGTGGATAAGAAGAACTCAGGCAATAAGGGATGTACACTTGGGGTCTCAATTTGATATTAATGCTACCCCTCTGATTAAGCACACTTATGAACTTGTTATTGCAATGCAAGAGTTTCAAGCTTTTCCTGATACCGTTGAAAGAAAGATAACGAACTTGTTTAGGGGTTTTAAGGAATTGGAAAAAGGTCATGCTTCCAGATATAATTGATGATGTGGGCAACATCAAGTACATGTTGGATTGGCTGAATCAAACTAGTAACATTTTGAAGGCCAAAGTGGATATTATTTGTGAAGATGGAGATACTGATATATTAACAACATGTTTTGATAATTTGATGGTTTGTCGTTCCTTTTTGGATTACTTTGAGAAAGAAACATATCAGGTGATGGTCAAATATTTGTTGTACAAGAAAATTGTTGATAAGCAATCAAGTTCAAATGGCCATCAGACCTGGAATATGACAACTGAAAAAAAAAGTACTCAACTGGTATTTAAGGATGAGGTGTTGGCACCATAATTGGTTGGTTAAGGATAATCGACAAAAGAGCATCTTCTCAATTTGCTACATCAAGTGTTTTGATCTCGTGGAACTTTTTCCTTTTGTGAGTTCCAAGAAGTTGTAACTGATTTTTTATTTTTGTGCTATGTGTCATTCCATTAGCCTGAAGCTTGTTGCTCCCTTGTTTTCTATAATAGGGGAAATCAGGGCTAGAAACAAGGATCTCAGAAGTAGGAAGTTTAAGTCCAGTTTTAGAGGTCAAATCTGATAGAAATTAGGTCCCGGAGGAATGTAAAGGATTGTTACAGAATAGTAAATGAAAAGTGTCTTGCCATTGGAAAATTTTAAAATGCACTTTGAGCTCTTGATAATTGAATATTAATAAAGCACAAGCAGTTTCTTACCAATCTCTCTCCTTTTGAGTTATATGAATTTTGGATGAATTAGGTCAAGCATTTACTTCATTCATTGCACCATTGAAAGTGTATGCAAATATTTTATTACTTTGATTCAAGTAATCAATTAATTATTCAAAATATATTTCAGATTCATGTATTTTTATAGTAGGATATTGTAAGAAGTATTTGCAGGAAGTTCTAGCAGAAATTGTTGCAAAGTGATAATTTATTAGGTCCAAATTGTCATGAATTTACTCATAAGTATGTTTTAGGTATTTCCCAATGGATTAAGGCACTGATCTTTTATATAAAAAAGCATATTTACTTTCATCTATGGTTCATGTTGGAATCATTTTGAAAATATCGCCATCACTTATATTTGTTTTAATTGTTATATGTTTCATCTCAAGCTTCACACTATTTAGTAGATCAGTACAAACTTGACTAATTTGTATTGTTTCTCTGGTGTGTGTTAAGAATTAAGAAGATTTTCTTCTTTTCTTGATGCAGTTATGTTAATGGGTTGTTGTGTTTGAGCATCTGAAGGTGCACCCACCTAGGTCTTGTAGAACCTAAAGTGTAGAAGGATTTCTGATCCTTGTTAGTTGGTCCAGAGCCTGGTTTTGTTTCAATAATTGAGAGTTTTCCATCTCATAGAATCATTAATAGGAGATTCTGGTCTACCTCTTTTGGGAACCAACAAGCTGTAATGGCCATTTTTACACTTTTTGACCGTATATGATAGCTGATAAATTTATTTGGCCGTATAGATTGACAAGAAATAATGGCCATTTTTCCACTTTTCGACCGTATAGATTGACATGCTATATTTTTATAAAAATGTAAATATGACACTTTAATTTATTAATAAACTGTAAAAAATTAGTATAGACAATATAGTATTTTATTTCATAATATAAATATATGTTATTTTATAATATTTATGATCAAGTATAAATTTATTTAGAATATTTTAAAATGATAAGGTACAAATGTTTCTACATTTTAAATTAAAATATATTAATATGAATTTTGAAACTTTCTATCATTGAAACTAAAAGAGGGGTAAACAAATTATTGAATACCAAAGAGTACAGAACGACAGAGGAAACAAAGAGCACTAAAGAGATTTATCCTGGTCAACAAGTTGAGCCAGCTTATGAGATAAACTAGGGGGAAGCATCCTATGATCAACAATATTCCAATCCAGTGCGTGCTCGAAAGCCCATTTAGCCAAGCAATCAGCCACACCGTTCCACTCCCGAGGGATATGCATAAAAGACAGATTCCAGAGAATTGCATAACTGAATGATCTATTGAATAACCAAAGCCAAATGCCAATCCACATCCACAAGGTTTCGTCTATTCAATAAATTCACTACCACCTACGAGTCTGTCTCACAGGTAATTCTTCTCCAGCCAGGTTGACAACACTGTTCCACTGCAACCAAGATAGCAAGGGCTTCCATGAGGTTATTTGTATGGTAACCCTTGTAGATAGAGAACAAAAACTGAACATCACCAAAGCTATCACGCCCAACTCCCCCAATGCTATTCGGTCCAGGATTTCCCTGAGAAGAACCATCAGTATTGATTTTAAGAACTCTAGACTGGGGAGGAGTCCAATGCCCCTCACGATTAACACACTGAGAGCGCAGCCTGGCTCTATTCCCAGCGCATCTATGGGGTAGAGAGGGGGCACCGCTCTGAAGAGGAAAGGAAAGGCGTGAGTAAATACCAGCATCTCCAGGGTCCAAACCTCCACAAAAGTCATATTTTTCCAGGAGAGTTTCATGAAGAGAATGAACAATTTTCCCCCATAGGTGCCTGATCCCCAGCTGCACCTCATGAAAGATCCTCCTATTTCTCTCAAGCCAAGCATGCCATAAAATAAAGGAAGGGCCAATAGTCCAAGCAACCTAAAGAAAAGAGGTCTTGGAAGGGGGATGTCCTAGACGGTCCCAGAACTCAGACAAGGAAGAAACATGCCAGCACAAGCATCCCCACACACTCCACCAGAAGTGCCAAATTTGCTTGACAAAGGAGCACTGGAAAAAAAGGTGGGAAACAGTCTCTTCACTATTGGGGCATAAGACACAGATGGAGGGCCCCTAGAAGCCTCTCTTGCAAAGGTTCTCCCAAGTAAGACAGTGATTGTAAACCAGAATCCAGAGGAAAAAGTTACACTTAGGCCAAGAAAAGCTATTCCAAGCTTTCTTCCACCAAGAAACCTCTACCTCACCAAACAGTTGCTTAGTCAGCGCAAGGTACCCTGAAGAAATAGAATACTTGCCAGAAGAAGCACCTCCCGAAGCCAAAACATCAGGTTCTTGCAGAGAGCTGCACTCCATAGAATCCAAGATCTGAGAAAGCTCCAACCGATCCCCCAGAGAACCACTCGGTGGCCAATCAGAAGAATTCTTCCATCTATAACCAACAGCAAGGCCCAGGTTATGAGCCTCCTTATAATGAGCCACCTTATTCCATCTAGCAAAAAGGAAAAAATCACAAAGAGGCTGTAAGTGTGGATGAGAGGACAAGAGAGGAGAATGCCCATTCCAGGAATCACTCCAAAACAGAGCCTCAGTGCCTCTGTTACAGATCCAAAAAAGACTTCTCTTCACCAGGTGAACACCAATCTTGAGGATATTCCACACCATAGAACCTCTTCCCTCAAGAGGAAACCTGGAAACATCTAAAGGTTCCACGCCAGGTAAATACTTGTGTGACAGGATACGGGCCCAAAGTTGAGACTGACTAGAGAACCAGCGCTAATAGAGCTTGGCAACAAGGGCTTGACTGCACAAGATAGTAGAACAAAGGTCGAGGCCTCCTTCCTTTTTTGGCCTACAGGCAATATCCCAATTGATGAGGCTCCATTTAGAATTTTGTAAATTGCCACTCCAAAGAAATTGGCTAGAAATAGCATCAAATTCCTTAAGAAAATACGTCGGGGCAGCCTGAACCATGCTTCTGTATATAGGAAGGGCCTGAATCACAGATTGCAGGAGAGTCACCCTGTGAGCAATAGAGAACCACCTATGAGTCTAATGATTGAATTTTTGTTGAAGCTTGTCGAGCAAGCTCTGCCGGAAAAGCTTGGGTTGTCTTCCCACCACAATAGGGACACCCAAGTAAGTCAGAGGGAGAGACTCAATCTGAAATCTCAAGATATTAGAAATCTATCGCTGAATAGGCTCAGGAGTGTTGAAGAAAAAAATAAAGGACTTGTGGTCATTGATTTTCTGACCTGAGGCATCCAAATAAGTATCCAAAGTGAGCCAAAAGGCTTCAGCTTCTCGAATCTGAGCTCTCCCAGCAAGGGTCATATCATCAACAAACTAGAGGTGGAAAACAGTGGGCAAACCATTTCCCCATCGCCAGCCCTGAATCAGATTTTGGGATACATGAGAATTGATAAGTCTGCCAAGTCCCTCAGCCATAATGATAAACAAATAAGGAGAAAGAGGATCTCCCTAGCGAAGACCCCTAGAGGCCCCAAATAAATCATACGGTTCACCATTAAGAAGGACTGAGAAGGAGGGAGTAGTAACACAGCTCCAAACCCAGCTAACCCATTCTTGACTGAAGCCAAAAGCTAGAAGAACTTTCCGCAAGAAACCCTAATTGAATCTATCATAAGCCTTAGCCATATCAAGCTTGATGAACATGGCACGCTCTCTAGAAGTACACATAGAGTGAATGGCTTCAGAAGCAATAGCCACCCCATCCAAAATTTGTTTTCCAGCCACAAAACCCCCTTATTCCTTAGAGATAACCATGGGAATCCAAACTTTAATCCTCTCCGCTAGGAGCTTAGTAATGATTTTATAGACCACATTACATAGAGCAATGGGCCAAAAGAAGTCCAGTTGATTAGCCTCTTCCTTCTTCAGAATAAGGACTAGGAAAGTATCATTCAAAGCCCGGAGCATAGATTTGTTGGAATAGGACTCCTGAACCACATCCAAAAGGTCTTGATTGATAATATCCCAAAATTCCTAGAAGAATTCAATAGGGAAGCCATCAGGCCCCGGATCTTTGCCCTTACGCAAGCTGAAGACCACCTCCTCCAAGTCAGACATTCAAATCCACCGCATAAGAGATTCATTCATCTCCCCGGTCACAACAGAGGGAATACAGGACAAGATCGCATTCTCCTCAATCTTTGCTAGAGGCAAGTCATCTAAAAAGAGAGCAGAGTAAAATTGAATAGCTTCCCTGGACACAACTTGAGAGGAGGTCAGATGCATCCCATAAAAAGTGACAAGAGAAGAAATCTAACTCTTGTTACGTCGAGCCTGCATAGATTTATGGAAAAATGCGGTGTTCTTATCCCCTTCTTGAAGCCAGTCAACTCGAGCCTTCTGTTTCCAATAAATTTATTCTCTAAGATCCCACTCTGCTAAATCACTAGAAGCTTGGGATTCTGCTATGCCAAGAGCTTCAGAAAAACCCAAATCCTGAATCTGCCTAGTAATAACATCCAGACAATCCTGAGCCCTCTTCTTCATGATGTGGAGATTACCAAAACAAGTCCTATTCCAATACTTCAACTTCCTTTTGACATACTGTAATTTTTTAGAGAAGGAGAACATAGCAGTGCCATAGGCAGGCCACCCTATCTCCACCAGTGAGCCATTAAATCATGGAGAGAAGAGTCTCGAAGCCACATCAGCTGGAACTTAAAGGGAGGCTTCTTGGGGGTGGCAACATAACTAGCCGTGAGCTTAATAGGCTAGTGGTTAGAGCCTCTCCAATCAAGAAATTCAGATGAGAGAGAAAGAGAGCCACAATTCCAAAAGTAGGAAACCAGGAACCTGTCCAAGCGTTCTGAGATGGCATCATATCCAACCCTTCTATTGTTCCATGTAAAGAGCCCATTAAGAGGTCTGGCATCAGAGAGTTGTAAAAGATCCATATTTTCCTGAAGAAGCTCAGAAGAAGGACCCAAGTGAGCTAGCCCACCCCGCTTCTCCTCCAGACTAATGAAAAAGTTGAAATCCCCGGCAACAATCCAAGGCAAGAATGGGTGACAGCTTCTAACATGCCTAATATGTGCCCAGAGCTTAATCTTGTTAGGGAGATCTATAGGGGCATACACATTAGTAACAAGAATCATCTCTCCAGTTTCCAGAGAAGAGGCCACCATTGAGAGAGCCAAGTGACAAGAGATCCAGTAGAGAGGCGTAACTTTCCTAGGATCCCAACAAATGGCAAGACCACCAAAGCTCCCCAAAGCACCAACACACTGGCATTGCCCCATAAACCAAATATTAGGAGCACATCTAAACATGGAATCCACTGAAAGCTTGGTCTCCTGGATACAAAGGATATCTGGAGAATGATTAGCCACCAGCTCTTGAATAGCTTTTTGTCTGGGGATGCTATTCAACCCCCTCACATTCCATGAGAGAGTAATCATTGAGTAGAGTGGGGGAAATGTTCATCCATGGTCTTTACAGCCCAAGACTCTACCAGTAAATCTCCTATAAGTTTAATTTTTTCCTGATCCTGCTTTCACCCAACTCTTGAGGGAGTAGCAAAAGAGACTTTCTTAAACGGTCTTTGCATCAGACCCAAAGCAAGAGAAGATCCCTTTCCTTTACCAGAGGCAAACACATCCTTAACCAAATCCGCCAGAAGAATATCCTTTTCCTGTGGAGCAGGAGAAACAACAAGGGCACCAGACTCAAGGCCAAATGGGGTCTCCTGCTGCTGTTGAACTACAACATCCTAGTTGCCACTAAGAATAGAACTCCTCCCATCTGAGCCAGTAACCCCACATTGAGCATCTGCAGGAATGCCTTCTTCTATGACCATGTTGTCTAGCACCTCAAATCGATTGAACCTTGAGTCCATTTGTCGATCTAGATGAGGTCGCTTCTGACCCCTTCCCTTAGCATGGTTGCGAGCAGGGATAAAACCATCCTTATCAGGACCGGTAGTGTTTGTTGGCCCTTGCCCCTGACTTGAAGTATTCATCTAAGCTTTCCCTTTACCGGTACTATCAGTCTAAACTTTCCCTTTTCCAGTACTAACATTTTGACCATTCCCCTTACCATCATTAGCCATCCTTGGGCCTGAGAACCCACCAGGAGTACCATTGCCTTTAGAGGCTTGAGGGAATTGGTGTTGTAAATGACCATACTCATGACAAATGCGACATCGGAAGGGAAGGGATTCATAGTCTTGCTGCTGAATCCAAGAAGAAGAGCCTAGGCAAATTTCCAAAGAATCCGGAAAAGGATTATTTAAATCAATTTAACCACAAATACGGGCATAAGAAATAACCTTTTTATCCAATGATTGATGTGCTATAGCAGCCAGCTTCCCAAGCAAAGAAGAAATCTGTCGAAGGATATCCTCGCGCCAGAACTCCAAAGGAAGTCACGGCAGGCAGACCCAAACAAGAACCCTCGAAGGGAGATCCTCTGCAGAATTGAACCCTGTATGCCAGGGTTTGATGAAAAGTCCCACACGATCATAAAAATATGGGCCTCCCTCAAAGACCCAGTCTTGATCTGACATGAAAGAGAAAGCCACCAAAAAGTAGCTATTACCAGCCAGCATAATATCTATATCACCTTCCACCTGCCACGAACGGCGAATCCAGGCTTCCAGAGCCGACAGGGAAATTTCGGATACCAAGAAACTTGCATATCAATGCATGTTTGGCCAAGTAGTCCACATCTTCCATTACTGCCTCCGAAGGGATAACCAGCACAGGCCGATCCTAGCTACGCGGAAGCCAGCCATTAACTTTATTCAACTTCGAGCTCTCTCCAACATAAAATGTCTCCTTCGCCTGTGAACTCACCCCAGGAGAAGATCCACCACTAGCTGAGGCTCCAGCAAGAGTGAGACTCTTGGAAACCCCATTCGCGACCATCAGAGCCCAGCAAACAGAGTCCCTCACAACCGTACGACTGCTCCCATGTATGTGTCGCGCGAGCAAAACCCTCGAAGTGCAACAAAAAACCGTCACTTATCAAGTCTTTATCTTTCTTTCTATCATTAAATATTAGTATTTAATATATAATTTTATATATTCATAATAATTTAAATTCTTTTTAAATTTGATATATAAATTTTGGAAACTTCTTTGTAAATTTAAGATTTTTGCATATATATCACTAATTTATAATATTAGTATGTAATATGCATGTTTCTATATTGTTTATTATATATTATATTAATTTAGAATCTTTTTAACATAAAACATATGAATTTAGAAACTTGTTTAGTTAATTTGAGATTTTTTCATATATAATAATATGTTTTAAAATAGTAATTAGATTATTTGCATTACTTTCTTTAAAAAATATTATATTCACCATGCATTACTAATTATAATGATAAGAATATTTAAATTTAAAAGCATCTAATATAAATTATTCATAATTTTTAAAAAAAATTAACAAACAATAAAATGACCAAGCCGTCATTAAAAAATCATATGACAGGTAAGAGTGACTGTCAAATTCCAAGCCCGTGGCAAACTAAGGTGGTTTTAAAATGTGAGACAAGTTTAGCGGGTAGTTTTAGACAGTGAAGTCCACAATATATAAAGCCTATTGACTAATTATAATAAGTCAGATCAAACAAACAAATAAATTTAAGGTACCATCAATGACAAACTACAAAATGAAGAAGACGAAACAAGTAGAATGATGTCTTCATTATTAAATGAGTACACTAAAAAAAATCAATATCATCACCATGAATCCCCATAGATTTGAACAATAAAGACATTGATCATGACAGGTCTCTAGGATAATAAAATGATCTCAGTAACAATTAATAATCTCAGTAGTCACAACAATAATGATAATAAAAACTGAAACAAATTGGGAAGAACCAAACATCATGCCACAATAATATATACGGTTGTTTAGGACCAAATAATATATAATATACAAATTTGAGAATAAAGAATTTGTATTTAGCATAAGCTTGCAGATATGAAGGATAATGCATGAAATATGGAGTATGTAAATTGAATAACTTGACTAGTCTTGAGAGGCCATCCGTTCTTAACGAGACAAACGCCAAATTTTTAAGTCTCCAGAAGATTTATTGGGATTCACCAATTTAGCTGAGGCGAACCACAATTGTGCATTGGGGTATGCAAGAAAGAAAGAAGCTTCCACTGGATTTGACTTTTGGACTGTTAAATCCTAACAAGATTAAGAGTCTATACTGTTCCAATATTATAAGGGAGTGCCTTGGGTAAATTTATTAAAATAGATGTCCTTTAATCTTTGGCTCTTATTGGAAGAGGTTGAGCATACAACTTGTCCTTTCTTTATTAATTTTTTGTTCTTAATTAAATAAGTAAGAAAGACTCTAATCTCAATACAAAAGAACAAGAAAATAGGTCCAAGTCGAGAACTTTATACCGATAACAAAGAACAGGCCTTAACAGACCAACAACATACAAGTTGTACACCAAGCAACCCACATCAAGGTTTGGAAGGGACATCATCAACAATTCGGGGAAGAGAAAAGGTAGAGGAAGAAGAAACGACCTTTCCTTCAATGACGAACAACTATTTAAAAAATACAATCATCTAGAACATCATTACAATGAGAAGTAAGAGGGGAGGTCCCCTTAGAGGGTTTGTCAGCACAAGGGTCAGAGTGCGGACAAGACAAAACATCATCCACCGAAGGCTGGAGCTGAATAGGGATTGCGGGCTGAGAAGGAACCTCTAGGCCAAAAGTGACTACACTAGTACTAAGAGACTCAACATCATCCTAGGAATCATTAGAAGAATATCAAGAAGCTTGGATAGACAAGTGATAACCATTAGCATCTGTCCACCAAATAGTCGCACATTTACAATGTGAGAGAGTACAATCCATGGCCAAGTGACTAGTTGAGAAAAAATGATGACATCGAAAATGGATGCTCTTGAGTCCATGACCTATCCCCACCATCAAAATCACATCACATTTTTTCAACTATTAATTTTTTTAATCTATTTAATTGAAAATCTACATGCACAACATCATAATAATTATTTGTATATGTCAATATTTTAGATCCTTTTTCTTATGTACAAAACACATAATATAGAATTGGTTCATTATTAGCCGATAGAATTTTTATGGGGAGAAACCCATGACCATAAATGTGTCTCACGCTTCTTTTCACAGTGCCGATAAAAATTTGCCGGGCAGTTTTTGTTTTCGGATTTTTCTGGAACAAATGTCCGCCATAAAAATAGAATGGCACACAAAGCTCATTTGATCTGCGCTCCTGTTAGTCCTGTTTGCTCGCCTGCGCGTAAGCAGAGCTCGAAAATGGAGGAAGATTTGGCGGCTTCACAGGCTGATGTATCTCCCAGCGGCTCTGGTTTGGATTTTGAGTTCAGCGCGCTCTTTTTCCGAGTTTGATGGCGGCACTGCTTTTGCAGATGAGCTTTTCTGTAATGGCCAGATTCGGCCTATGAAGCTCAGTGCGCATCTGGAGAAACCCCAGGCTTTGAGGCCGCTTATTGATCTGGAAGATGAGGGTGAAGATTGTTTGATGGAAGGGCATATCTGTTTGGTCAACTAAAATTGGTCTGAAAGCATTCTGGGCTTTTTCTTTTTCAACCCAATCCGTAATAATTGTTGCCTGTGACACCATGTGTTGGAGGGAATACAAAGATGTTGGTTGTTATGTATTGCAAGTGAATTGGGTATGAAGTAGAAAGATGAGGTAGAATGAAACATTACACCTGCCAATGGCATCCACCTGTAAGTTTTAGTCTCCAAATTTATTGTGTGCTCTGCAATTTTTTAAATTCCATAACGGTGGCTCTAGCAAGAATGTCGTGTGAGTGTGAAGTTTTGATGATACACATTTCAGTTACTTTTTCTGGCTTCATTGCTAATTAATGGCATGTATTAGATTTAATTCTTGCTTGAGTCTCTTGAATCTTGTGTTGTACATTAATTGCCATTAACCTTTTAAAGATATGATTTGTTCACAGTCCATGAGATTGCAATAGTAAAGCTTCTGATAGTAAACTATGTAGAAATATTTTGAATGGACATTTCAGATCACATTCAGCAAATCATCATCAGGAGAGGGGATGGATTGATATAATTTCATGGTCATTGATATAATTTCTTTCTTTATAAGTCTTTTAAACACGTTTAGCTCCTTTTGTAAGTTTTTCCGATAAACTTGTTGTTATATCAGCTTATTCAGTTATAATGGCAAGGGAATACGGTGAACAGTAGAGACAGGGTATGCTCATAATGCCATGCCTTTCTTGCAAAGACGAATATAATAGGGATGATGTGGGAACCTTCAGAGAATTCTATGAGGAGGCAAGTGAAACTGAGGAAGAGATCAAGAAAGAGATTGAAGAGTTGAAAGCACGGATTGCTTTCCTAAAAACACGGCACCTGAGACAATGCTTGATTAATATACTGACATTGTTTTTGAAGTTGGAGATGGTTCTAAGATAAAAGCTCACAGATCTGTCTTGGTAATTCAACATATTCCTTCTGCTAAAGAATTCACTTTAAAGGAAAACAGTTAGTCAGAAAGAAGCAAGCCTAATGAACTTCATTTATATAAGGGATATATTTGTATTGATACAAGTACTGTTATACAATACTAAAATAGGTTTGGGTAAATTCATTTGTATATTTTTTAATCTTTATCACGTTATCACATCTCTCAAAATTTTAGAGGTTTAATTCTAAGTAGGTTAGTCATGTAAGTCTTCCAGATTTAATCTACTAGGTATTTTTTGGTTCTATTTTTTTTAAGAGAGTCAATGTGCAAAGCTTTTAGTTTGTGAAATGTCACTAGAATAGATAGGTAATTTTCATTCTTATTTAACATATTTTTAATATTCACCTTTTGAATGATAATACCTAACAAATATAAGATTCAAGTGTCAAATATCAATAATATTTTTAATAATTAATTATTTTTTTAAAAAATAATTTACAATTTAAAAGCAATGAAATAGAAAATAGAAAACTTAAACTAAAAAGTTGACTACAATTAAAACTTAGTAAAAATGTAAAATTTAATATAATTTAAAAAGACAAATATACAAAAATAAATTTAACTCAAAAATATATAATTAAACAATAAATATATAGATAATTATGAAATATAGAATATGTCTGTATAATTTAATGTAATAGAATTTTTTTAAATAATAATAAATAATAAATATAGAAATAAAAAAATTTAATTATAAAAAAAGAGATGAACAAATATTTTTTATTTCTACGAAGTTAGAATTAAATACAATATGAAATAGTATTGTACTTATAATAAATATAGATTAAATTTAAATTAAATATTTTTTTATTAACCTTTTTTGACAATAAATTAAAAAAATATTTTATCTTTTTAATAATTATTTCTATTAGATATATGAATTATTTTGAATCTTGTATATATGGATTATTAACTTCCATTTTTCTTTGTTAGCTTTGTATTTATATGGATAACTTACTAATACTA
>MU224425.1:2681929-2697600 GCA_018584345.1 Thuja plicata
TTGATTGTGTGTGTTTTTAAGCATCAACGTTTCGGATCACACTCTGTGATCCATCATCAGGATGAGAGAACAATAAGGAGAAAATAATAAGCAGCAGACTTAGCCTCACTCAAAGGATAAAAAGGAAGGGCTGGGGGGAGAAAGAAGGCACAGAAAGCAAGGGGAAAAAATTAATAAGAATAAAAGACTACCCAGGGTTAAAAAGAACCAATAAAAACAATAATAATGATAATAATAATAATAACAATGAGGCAACACAAACCAATGTTGCCTCATTGTTATTATTATTATTATCATTATTATTGTTTTTATTAGTTCTTTTTAACCCTGGGTAGTCTTTTATTCTTATTAATTTTTTCCCCTTGCTTTCCGTGCCTTCTTTCTCCCCCCAGCCCTTCCTTTTTATCCTTTGAGTGAGGCTGAGTCTGCTGCTTATTATTTTCTCCTTATTGTTCTCTCATCCTGATGATGGATCACGGAGTGTGATCCGAAACGTTGATGCTTAAAAACACACACAATCAATCCAGAAATCTAGCTATAAAGATAAAGGATTACAATGTCTATATGGAAAAAAAAAAAGTAAATTTTCAAGGCTACGTTTGGTAGAGGTTTAAACACCTTATATTGTTCAGTTATTTAAGTTCTTTTAGTGAATACTATTTCAATTTGCTTTAGAATTGAAAGGTGATCTTTTTCTACTATTTTTTAAAGCCCTTGCACAAAGATGGAAAATACAATGAATAGCTAGGCTTAAAAGAAAGTTTTAGAGACTTTGGAGCAATCGTAGTAATTGAATTCATGCAAGAAAGTGAAAAGAAGAAGAGGAGGTCAAAAGGATTAAAAAATAAATAACATGTGCCAAGAAAAGGAGGACCTCAAAATGGGTTATACAATTATAGATTTGTCAAACAATAAATATAAGGTAAATGGGTTCTTGAAATTAGAGAACCTAGCAGAGAGAGAATCATCTTTGGATTGACACCTTCAACACTACTCATGAGGTTGTTCTTGTGAATAGTTGTACTACTCAAATCATGTATAGCTCTTCCCCTTATCTTAGTAATACAAATATTTACAACAAAATATAGAAATGATGTATAGCTTGCAACAAAATATAAAAGTGATTTGTTCTAAATATCGATGAGAACAAGATGGTTGAAAACAAATACATATATATCTATGTTAAAGAAGAGGTCTCTATTAACAAAAGTTAATAAAACTTTTGCTAAAATTTATAAAGAAAAATATTTATTCAAAAAATCAAATCAAATATATTACTATCCATTAAAAATGATTTTTTAATAGAATAAACTAATTATATATGAAAAAATAAATTTTAAACATGAGTACGCACTGATTTACTCAATTTTAATCTGTTAATTTGAATCAATTTTCTCAAGTGCTCACATAAACATGCTATCACTAATCATAAAATGGTGACTACAAACTATATATACACAAACCCTGCTTCAAACAGAATGCATGTGAGATAAAGATGAACATACATTATTTAAATCTTTCTATTAAGTTTACCTGGGTGAGTTGAACTTTATGCTGGTGGGTAATGAAGATCATCTCCTAAAAGTAGATGTTCATGATGATTGTACAGAAACACCACATTGGGTATCAACTAAATTATTGTTTTGAAGGGAACAAAAGTACATTTAGTGCGCCATATCCAACATTATGTATAAAGATTAAAACCCCACCTGTCATAAACTTTTGATGACATCCACCAATTTCTAGTACAGATCTTTGAAGAAAGCCATGTTCTTCTTGTTTCAGGAGATAAAAGAACAAATTATAATTAACAAAAACAATGTTAATTGAACGGAGATAGTTGAAATGTATCTCTTTAATGATTTTAATAACTCTTCCAGAATGAGATTGATTGTCTTTAAAGGTCCAATAGACTAATCTTTAAACAAAATGATAACTAGAATTAACAACGGTGTCTCTAAACTCCTCAAATACCTCTGCAGTTTACAACAGTGGCAACAATCATGTCTTATCTTAGTTCCATGTTTAATGCTAATAATGTTGATCATCAGCATTTCCTATAATGTTGTCAACAGTATTTGCCCTTAGTAATTGATAACACAACACTGTACTGATCAGGAATAATGCAAATCCCAATAATAATGGTAGAATGATACTGAGCTATTAACGTGCAAGTATTATTACTTGTTGGAGAGCGCCAAGATATCAAATCACAATAGTAATTCCATCCCATACTAACTATGCACAATAGTAATTCCATCCCATAAAGGAAGAGTGTAGATAATGTGCATATTGTAGGCAAAGTAGAAGAGGTAGGTAGTCAAACACAATGACTAATTATTCTAATTATACTTTTAAAGATGAAATACTTGTTTAGTTGAAATGACATGTGTGCTATGTACTAGGTATCTCCAATGATAAGTATATGTCTCTTGACCCTAGTTGAAAAAAATGCATTTCTGAAAATACTCAACAAATCAGAAAAAACTTACTCGACAGAATACTCAAAAAGTTGAAAAAATGCTTAAATTTCTCTATAAACACAAATTTTTATTTTTTTTTTGCAAAAATCAATGATACGATGAAACCAATAGTGCATTTAAGTATTTTTTATTAAATTTTATTAATTTGAAGACAATTTGAATACAAAATCACATCATCATGCAGAACCCCGATGGCTAATAGCTTGGTATAATAGATAGTTAACAAAATAAAAAATAGTAAATAGTAAATATAATATTTTATATCTTCCTTTTCCCTAATCTAGTGAAATCTTGGGTAGAGTTTGAGGTTCTAATCCCTTGATTCTATTGTAGCTCCTTGCTTGGCATAAAAGGTTGTGGCTCGACCTCCATTCTAGTAGTAGATGGCAATGACTCCTCCTTAGCCTCATCAATGTCACCTATTCCTATACCTCTTGCTACACCACATCCTCCAATGCCTACATTTCAAAATCAAGAATCTCATCTTTATTAAACAATGGAGGTTGCTCATTCTACCCTGTTCAATCTCTATAAGGATCCATCTCATCCAAATCAATGGGACCCTCTGATTTTTTCTATACTCTTCTTGTGTGCAACCAAAGATTGTATTGCACAAAGAAAAGGCTATTGAAGTGTGTTTGAGATAACTTGTCCCTCTTCTTCATGTGGATGGAATCAAACAAGCTCCAATTGTACTCACAAATGGATGTACTAAAGGTTGGCACAAAATGTGGAGTGCAAATCTTTGGAGATTTGGGGCATTTACACACCAAATTATCCACCAAGAATCTAAAAGGAAAAAGATTGAAAAGTTACAAAACTGATAGTTGTAAGTTTGAAATTTGTAACTTGTAAGATGCCTGTGATATAAAGACTCTAAATTTTATACTCAGTGTATGAGTGGTTCTTCCTCAGGTAGCCTCTTCTAGTCTTGTAATTATGTAATTCTTGGACAATGAGGTCTCTCACCTCAATTTGGGATGTCATCCTCTGAATGCATGTTGTGATGCTCTCCATAACCTCTCCATTAGCATCTAAGAAGGTATCTAAATGGAAAAAATATGGGCTGAGACAGTACATTGTTGCATGGATGGGTTGGTGGAATAGATTTTTCCACCTCAATCTAAGGTTTTCCCCTTGGTAATTATTTTTTATGGACTCTTTGGCCCTATTCATGACCTCATAAATATACCCCAATGGGTTTTAACCCCAATTTACCAAATAGAGAACTCTATAAAAGAGCTTTGACACCTACAATTTAAATATAAAAATATTTATGCTACAAATTTATAATAATAAAAATTGTAACATAAGAAATGTAGGGGTGCATAGGAATCACAAGTTCATGCATGCAGACAAGGAATTTATCATACACCTATTTCTTTTTTATTATATTGGATGGAAGATGATCCACTGGGTCTCAAACGGAATGAAGTACTAGGAAAATGCAATGATCCATCGCTAAAGATAATGTGTGTAGGATTATCATTATGCAAATGACATTTAGAAATGCAAGATCTAGGACTAGATGAGGGTAAGAGATGGGTTTATGTATGCACGAAACAATCAAGAACTGACAGGGAAATTCAAGAAGTAGAAACATAAAGAGGAAATTGTAACACACTTGCAAACTAAATTTGAAGTTGATGAGGGGAATGAGGTGACCTAGTCATTCTAATCTTGGGAATGTGGTGAATCAATTGCTCTATTCATTACACTTTCCAACAAATTCAGCTATAGACTGTAGCAAGTCTCCTAATTTGTCTGAATCTCTCTCCATATCAATACCACATGTTCTTGCATACAAAAGAGAGAAAAATAGGTTATGTAGAAAGGGGTTTTCCTTAGTCAACCCCTAGTTTAGGAATCAACCTTGAAATAGAAATGAAAGGTACTTGAATGGAAAGTGTATTGATACAAAGTAGAGGCTACATGTGAAAATGAAATGCTTGTGCCTTCATAAACCTTTTTGATGTCTAAATTCTTATGAAGATGCTTGAAGTTGACTTGAATGACAAGGATTCATGGATTCTTTCATAAATTCTTGAATCTGCAAATAACTCCCTAATCTTCAATTCTTGGAATGCTTGATCTCTTGCTTGCTTGAATCAATGCTTGAGAACTTGAATGCTTGTGAATTCTTGAGAGAGATAATGAATTGATTGTGTTTGTGTGTATGTACCATGCTTACCAAAATGAGGGAGGCATCCTTGCTTATATATCTCTCACATCATTTTGGAATGCAAAATTTGAAGAAGGTTAGCATGGGCTTCGATTTTCCACTTAAACAAAGTAAACATTGTGGGATTTTGATTCGGGGATAAACATAGGGGAATGGGACAACAAAGTCAAACTATTCCTAGGAATGAGGCAATTAAGTTTCCCTATTCCCTCCTATGTGGTCCTAAATTGGGACCAGGAGTCCTAATTGAGAAGAAGATGTCACAAACATAGGTGGAATTAAGTTGGGGTAATAGAAAACAAGGTTGGATCTATTGGAAGTCTTATATGGGAAAGCAGTATACTGAGAGGAGGGTGTGAATCAGGTCTATAAAACTTTTATGCTTCTAAAACAAACTGATTCAACATGTATTCATAAAGATAAACTGAAATGATGTAATAGATCTAACATCTAATCACATCAATAATGAACACATAACACAAAGATTTGGTAACCTAGAAACCCTCAAAAGGTAAAACTGGGGTGGGGATGACACCCACAAATCTTCACTACTGCAGTAATAAAGTGTGCCTATTAGGGCTACAAAATTTGATCACTTTTGATGATCTACCCTGTGAGGGGTCTACCCTGTTAAGAGCTTACAAAATTATACAATCTACCTTGTTAAAGGATTTAAACTTACAAATAAGTAAGAACTCTATTAAGAGATTTACAAAGGCATGTTAGGACCACTCTATTAAGATATTTACCCTAACTCACTTGCTAGAATGTATCAGTACCTGATCATTTGTTCTGCACTACAAATGTCGATAACAGATCTCCTCTTTCCAACTCTTAACTGATCTCTCAATCTGATATATCTCTTTATTATCCTTCACTGCTTTGCTCGATCACTCTATCTGGTCTATGCTTCAGATATGCAAAACATGCAAACACACCCACTCTCTGCTCTTCACATTCGCATGTACACACATGCATAGATTAGGGTTTGAGGCATCTTGTATATAGACAATTGATGAAGGATCAAGATCAACGATCTAGATTCATTACATTTTGCCGCTTAAGCATCCCTTATTTTGATTGGTTACATTGCTTGCATAGGGATCAACAATCTCATAAATAACACGTAATTAATGTTTTAAATATCTTCAACAATCATTATATGATTCATAGAAGTCGGCCAAAATAGTTTACCTAAGTGTTTGTGCCATTCCAAACACATATATCAAAATTGTTTTACTCGGCATATGTAAACTCTGATGCTCAGTCAAAACTATCACTCGACACTGACTTTCTATGCAAATTGGAAATCATTCTACTTAGAAACTACTGAGTACTCGACGACCACTGACTTGCTTGTAAGTGACTATTGCTCGGTCAATACATAATATTGCACAAGTCATTACATTTCTTGGCCTTAGTGGGATGGCTCGGTTGCAGTGATGACCGACCGACCTGCCTTGATTATGACTAAGTGCGTGACACTAATAGAAAACAAAAATTGGAGATCAACGATCTCCCCCTTTGACATTAGTGGCAAAAACACTTTTTCATGACTCTTCAGTCCTTAAAAAAAATAGTACTCAAGTATACCAAAAACTCCCCCTAAGATTATGACCTGGTCTTCATAAAGACTTCACTATACATACAACATAATCTTAAGTACATAACACCAAAAATAAAAAATAGTGTATTATACCTTCTCTGCTCAAACAATTATGTTATTTCCTTGACAGTATCTTTCCCCTTTATTTGCATCTGTTTTATTTCCCCCTAGATTACATCTTATTACATTTCCCCCTTGTTTTGTCATTCTTGTCTGTTGGGGTTGTAGGGGTCAGATCATACTTGTCCAAAAATGACTTATGGATTTGTAGGATCATTGTCAATGCATTATCCCAACTAGTTCTGACATACTCCAAAACCTGTAAATTGATTTCTAGCTCGGTAGCTAGATCAATCAAACTCTTTGCAATATTCAAAGGTGGATCCCTTTGTGCTAATTCTTTTGCAACTGATAAATCTCTCTGCATGACCTCCAAATGAGGTATCAATATGGTTTGAATTGAAATCATCTTAGCCCTTATTCTTCCATCATTATCCATGAGCTTGGCTAATCTCCCTTGGGCGTGAGTCAACCTTTTAAAGTGAATAGAGATGGAACTTGCATACATGCTCAATGAATGTCTTGTTGACTTCAAGTCTGAATATAGCTTCTCAATAAGCTATTGATTCTCCTTTGTAAAGAATTAGACATCACATAATTTCTTGTACAAAGAAAGAACATTTTCTATAACTTCCTATAGGTTACTTACCAAATCAAAAAGTGCAACCTATTTTATAGTAAGTTCTATTGTAACTTTATCAAGCACTTTGGCCTCAAACTTTCTCTTAGACCATTGCATGAGCTTCTCATTAGCATCAATGTCATCATTGTTCACCTTTTAAACAATATGAACCAATTTATCTATAATAGGTGCGTGCTCATTTAGATCCTGAAGCTCAAATGCATCAACAAATATATCTTTGATCTCATGTAATACCTGCTTTTGTTGATGTTCTCTATTCATATTCTCCTACTTGCTCTTCCTTTTCTGTAAACTCTGCAAAATTTACACTTTCTCAGAAGATAAGTTATCAGTGTCCCATTTTGGAATCACTATAACTTCATCAATTGTTACCTCAGTGCTCACAGACTTGTCCTTTTTCTTATGTGACTTCTTTTTCTTGGTCTCTGGTGTGCTACTACTTGGCTTATGTTGTGCCTGAAATGTATTGGTGTCACCACTGATTGTGACTAACTCCTTTTGAGTGAAAATTGCATGTTTTTCAGATGTACCAGCAATCTTAGTCTTGGTAAGTGGTAGCTTTATCAATGCTTGAATAGGCTCTTTCTCTATAGGCTCCTATTTCTCCTCGGTCTCTATAGTCTTAGTCTCCTCTATTTCTTCTTTATGGGGTTCAGAGATATCTATTGCAGATTTATCTGCTTGATCTTCTTTTCTCTTATCTTCTTCATCAATAAATTCAAAGTTTTCCTTGGTAGGGGAATCTGGAATGTGAATTGTATCCTCACCCTACTCCTTAGCATTCAAATCTTGTATATCTTCACCAGTATTTGTGATTGAGTCATCAATTTCTAAATCATTTATTTGTGTATCCTCAACCTTGTCCTTTATTTCATCCTCAACATTGTTTGGCTTGTCAATATATTCTCTTTTATCAATCTCTACTTGTTCTGATGTGCCTTCGTCTTTGCTTTCACTCTTATCAACTAACAGTCCAAAAATAATCTTACATATTCTTTGGCTCTAATGTACAACTCTTTCTACATCCTTCATCAGTATAGAATATACTCTTAATTTAGGAATGAATCTATTCCTATGTTTCTCCATGAATTTTTCTTGATGTTTTTGTGTTAGTTTAGACATTATTTGAGCTAAAGCCCCTTCTCTAATCTACCTTTCAGTCTTAAGAGAAAACCGCCATCTCTCATCTATCTTCTTTAACAATTCCTCAGGGACTAGATTCCCAATCTCTATTAGTGTCATCTTATATGATGCTAACATATCCATCATGGCCTCTTCAGTCTTTGCCTTGTCCTCGGTACTTAACTGTTCAAAGTTAATGAACTTGAATCCTGACAAACCTATTGAACTCCTTATGTTATTACAAATCTCATCAACATTCATAGGATGTTTGTGTGTAGCAACCTTTAAATTGCTAATGTCTTATATTTTTGTCATCTCTTCATCTTCATCATCTTTACCCAATATGTATTTCCTTCTCAGCTTCCTCATAGGTTTTCTCAGCTCAGCTTCAGTTTGTACTTATTTCCTTTTCCTTGAGCTCTCCCCTTCATCTTTCTTTAGTAAGATTTTCTTTGGTGGCTCGGTTGTTATTGTAGTCGTTGATGCTCTGGTTCTCTGTCTAGTTGTGGCAGGAGGAGTAGGTTCCTGTTGTGAAATCCTCTTCTTAGTTGACTCGGAAACCATCACTTTCTTTCCCTTCTTATCCACTTCGAGATCTTCATCTTCACTCTCTTTTGAATCACTGGATTGGTCCTCACCTTGACCTTGTGTGATTTGTATTGGTACATCATCTTCTTCTTCCTATTCTCCAATCATCTTCTCAAGTTTCTTCACTATTTTATTTATCTTCCTCTCCATGGTTGCAGCCTTCAATCCCATGGTAATCTTAGATTTTTCTTCCTCATACTTCCCAAATACTGTAGCCTTCTTATCAACTTTCTCTGCAAGTAATGTTGTGATTTCTACAGATGTCTCATCTATATTTACTTTATAAGGTAATGGCCTCAACCATGCTACCCTCGGTACTACAGCTTGTACATAAGTGTAATCAATATCAACTAGAAATAAAACATCATCATAATACTTCTCTACTAGTGATACATTGATTCTGCTCCTTAATCTCAAATTTTTCTTGAATTCAACAAAGTAATTACCCATGACATTGTCAAAATTCTCTCTTGTTTGTATGAAGTCATTAATCTATTGTGTCACTGGTCGGTCTTGACTCCATACCACATCTCCTATAGTAGGAAAAGTATTCACAACATAGAAAAATATACAAACTAATAAGGATCCGGACTTACACATAGAATTCTTTGCCTTTCTGATGGATGATAGGTTCTTGGCAAGTTGAGTCATCTGTAACTTGGCGAGATCATGTGTATGATATTTTTTCAATATTTTCCATTTCTGATCAACTGCAACACAAGGAACACTATCCAATCTGCTCAATTGATAAAAATTATGAGCAATCACTCTTAATGCAAATTCAATTTCAGGATCTATGATCGTTGAAATTGTCATTCCTCTTTTATTCCACTCGGCTAAAGTGTTCTTTTCAACTTCTTCTTTACTCTGACATCGCATTTTCCTTTTCCCTTGCACAACAGGGTAACTAGTGACTCGGTGGATGATTTCCTTGGTAATATTCACTAGTCCATTCTCTATCCATATGCTCATATTATGAACTCTTCTCAGAACTATCCTAATCCATTTGATTTTGAATTTGTGCAGGAAATCTAGGGCACGGACTAACCCTTTGTCAGCAATGTGCTGATGTTCATCCTTTACTACCCTATTCTCACATTGTTTGTTGTAGGCTTCCCTCAACTCAAAATCTCCAACTTCACTTATCTTGCACATATAGCATGCTCTTACATCATGGATCATAAGGAATTTTGGTGGTATCGATGACAAGTCTCCTGAAAGATCTTCCTTCACCGCAGTCTTAGGTACATCATGGAAATTGGGCAGTGCACATGCATCACTCCTAATTAAATGAACATTCTTCAGTTCCTTATCTTGTTTCTTCACTCTAGCAGATATACTGGAAACCATTTGTCAGATTAGGGTTCATGTAATGAACTCTGGGTAACTCAGCAACACTAGGTCTTCATCCTTTCTTAGTACTTGTCGATGATACGCATGCAAAATCTTTACAATCTTTGCTCAAATCACTCTTGAAACACTTCTTAATCGCCCTGCAAACTCTAATCGCTTGTGAAATGAAAAATGAATGGAGAAATCCATTATATACCCTCAAACGGTCGAATTAGGTCTTCATTAAATGTTTCATACAGTGGTAGGTGAATAAGAGTTATCTCGGTCTTTGAATAAATAGCTCGGTTAACTCATTCCATCACTCAATCAGAACAGTGACTCGGTCACTACTGACACTCGGTCAACATATCAGCTCAGTCGGTATGGGGGCTCGACACATACTAATACTAATGTTAGGCATCAAATATGCATATCAATTCTTGCTCAGTTCTTGTCTCAGATCTATCCTAATGCATCTTAACTTGTGGAGATATGGACTTTAATACATCTTATGTTAGGAGCTAGTGTAAAATATAGCATTAGAGAAAATAGTTCCTTACATACCTTCTTTTCTTAATTTGAAGTAGTGTGATCACCAGATCCATTGGATTGGGTGATCTCAGCTTCACTGGGTCCACTACTACTAGCTTCTTCTTTCTTTCTCCATGTAAGATTCACCTGATTCTTTATCTGCTCAACAATAGGTGTCGGGGCTCTAGTTTTACAGTCTCTCTTAGTATGACCAATCTTGTGACAACTATAACAGACCAAACTTCCATTCATCTAACTCTTGGATTTGTGTCTGAAGTGTGTCATTATACAATTTTCTGCAATATGACCATATTCACCACAATAATGACAACTATACCTTGTATTATAATCCCAATTGAATGTGTTACCTTTCCTTAGTGCAATGCCTTGTCTCTTGGATGTCCATTTGGATTTTGCATTGGATTTACAATCTTGAGTTCTATGATTGGACTTTCCATTCTTGCTTTAGAAAAATATTTGTTGTGTGACCAGGTTTCCCACAATGATGAAATGTAGGTTTGATGTTCTTTGGCTTTGTATTCCTCTATTCTCCACTCTTTGATGATTCTCCTTCTTTAGTGGATGACAGGTGCTTGGTATGGCCAAGTCCATAGCTGTCATTATTCCTTCTTGGTGATCTCATCAGCTCCTCAAAGTATCTCAAGGCTTCATTAGGTTTTTTTATCCTCTCAATGAGTTCCCTTTCAGATCTCAACTCATTTTTCAGTTGATTGTTCTTGATCTCAGCTATGTAATTTCAATTTCTTTTATGTTTACCTCTTGATTTGAAAATAATAGTTGGTTGACCATGTCCAACTAATTGTTTGTGAGATTTTGCACATCACTTGTCTTTTCATCAAGTCTAGTAGCCATCTGTTTCTTGTCTTCTTCTACCATTGTCTTTTCTTCCTCAGCTTTCTTCTTCTGATCAATCACCTTACATAATGTTATTGATTGATTTTCTTGTTCTATCTTTGAATTTTGACTCATTATTTTAGTGTGTTGTTCTTCTCCAATAGATCTGTAATTTCTACATTACTTTCTTTGGAATCTCCATTGTAAAATAGACCTTCAGTGTCTTCTTCTTTATATGAAGTGTCATTCAGCTAAGTTGCCAATTCCTTCCTAGCCTTTAAGGATTTCCTCAATTCTTCTCTTGCTATCTCAAGTTGTTGCAGTGCTAGCTGGATATAAATCTTCTGATTCTCAATGACCTTTCCCAACTTATAAACCTCCATTTCCAAGATCTTAACTCTCAAGTGGTTAGACTTCTTGGTGTGAGGGTTCCAAATGGCTTGCTTGCACAATCTCCTAAGAAGATCTTCTTTATCTTCTTCAAGGATCCCAATCTCCTCTAGGTCCTTATTAGGCTTATATCATTAACTAAGTCCTAATCCTACTCATCTCTAAGAGTCTCCACTTTGTGCTTCACCTTTGAAATACTAACACCCTAGTAGTTACTTCACTTCTTCATTTCTCCTACTTACACTTAGAAGTGTCTAAGTGCCAATTTCCACTCTAACACTCGTGAATCACTTGCAGGGGTGTCCATCACCATGTAGACATTGCATTTGATCACATTTTATTCCATCTTGAGGGATCTCATACCCCTTTTTGATCGAATCCAAGTTTTTGTCTTCAGGAGGCCTAATTGAGCTTACTACCTTGTAGCCCTTGTCAGTGTGTTTTTCTCAGTTCTTTCAAAACTTTTCCAAAGAAATTGGAAATCTAAGACCATATCCAGATACCCTTTTCCATTTCATAAAGTATTTTGTAGGTTTTAGTTTCATAAGTCCTCTGTACATAGGATTCCTACAAACTAGGGTCAATGGGGCTAATAGGCCTAATTTCTAGGATATTCTGCAACACTATGCAAAACTTGTTTAAAACTTGGTCTCCATGATTGATATGAACTTGAACAACTCAGTATGTTAAGGTAACACTAAAACCTAACTATAAATGTACTTAGACCGTATAGTACTTCACTACCCTGCATGTGAATGCTCACTGTTTCACCTCCAAACCACTAACTGGACAGTGAATGCTCGCCTAGGGCTTGGATCTAAAAATAGAAAATCAACTTTCCCTGACTCCTAACTCTACAAATATGTACACTACTTACTCCCCTAACATATCCATCTACCCTTAGGTGTTCCCATGGTTAGATTTCATGGGGGAGCCATGACTTGACTGACTGGTCAGGACAGGACCAGTGAGTCTCCTAAACACAAAACAATTTTAACTAGATCTTAAACTACCTCAAAACAACTAACTTACTGAATAAAAACTATTACAAAATGTCTTAAGAACACCAAACAATCATCAAATTGAAGCTTTCAATCCATACAATGGCACTATTTCAATGAAATGCTCGGAATTCTTAGAAAACCAGAATTGCAGAGCTCTATTCCAACTTCACACTTGTTACAAAATGACTGACTAACTCAAGGATTTGAGTCTTTCCATGAATTATATGCTTTCTTCCTTCATTCTAGAACCTCTAACCTCTCCATTTTGAGGATCCAAGATCATTTAAGGCCCCAAAGCATCTCTATGTCCATATTTATGAGGTTAGGACACATTCATGACTCAAATCCATGAACTAGCAACTAAGCCTATTAAAATGAAAAAATACAAACAATGGCTATTGTTGTGACCTTAGTCCTAATGACTAACTCACTTAGCCTACATGGAAATGACCTACTAAGGTCTAAACCCAAACTAACTTATCTTGACTTGGCCAATGTCAAGTACAAGCCAAAATGAAAATAACTTGGAGGTTAGCCTAGGTGTGCTCCTACACCATCCTCCCCAAAACACAAAGTTCAATCCACCCTTGGATTGAGGATGCTTGGATCAATTCCCATCTTGTTGAACTTTGATTCTTTGACCCATACTACATCAGCATTGGTTTGATCATGCTTTTTGATCAAGTGCTCCTTATACTCTTTTGTTCTAGTCTTCTTGTATACTCTTATATCCAATATGTTGTCACCTCGTGTGACTGTAGCAGAGGATAATTGTAGATCTTCCACATCTCTGATCACTTCTTGGAGACTCTGATCCATGTCTTGTTGTGGTCCTTTTGAATGGACTAAGTCTACAATGTTGAAAATAGGTGACAGTCCATTGTCTTCCGGGAGCTCAACTTTGAATGCATTTTCACCATACTTAGCCCAGATAGGACAGGGGCCTATCCTTCTGATCTGTAATTTGTGAGGGAATCCTTTCTAAAGTCTTGATTTTTTTAGATGGATCATGACTAAGTCTCCCACATTAAACTAAACTTGTATTCTACCCTCATCAACCCTTGCTTTATGTTTGAAGGTGTTCTCTGTCAAGGTTTTCTGGACTGTATCAAGTATTTCTTGCGTGGCACAAGAAAATTCATCTACATATCCACTTGCCTTCACTCCATCCTTCAATTCTCTCAACTCATATACACCTCTAGGGTGTAATCCATAGACTATCTCAAAGGGGCTCTTCCATGTTGATCTATTTATGGTGTCATTGTAGGCATACTTAGCCTGTTTAATCAGTTGATCCCATTGTTGCCCGTACTCCTTTGCCAAGAAACTTAGTAGATTTCCAAGGCTTCTATTCACCAATTCATTCTGACCATCAGTTTGGGGATGGTAGGCAGACCCAAAGGATAAATTAGTGCCTAATCTTTGCCAAAGAGTCTTCCAAAAATGACTCATAAATTTGGTGTCTCTATCAGACACAATGCTCTTAGGTAGCCCATGGATTCTTACTATCTCTTTGAAGAAGAGATAGGCTATTTGGCTGGAATCATTAATGGTCTTGCATGGCACAAAGTGAGCCATTTTACTAAACCTATCCACAACTACATAAACACTATCCATGCCTTGTCTTGTTTTGGGTAACCCAACTACAAAATCCATGCTCAAGCAATGCCAATGCCTAGTAGGAATGGGTAGTGATTGGTAAATGCCAACATTTGAAGAAGTACCCTTGGCTCTTTGACACATAATACAACTCTCCACATACCTCTTGACATCAAGATTCATTCTCAGCCAATAGTAGAACCTTTGAACTACTTCTTGTGTCTTTGTGATCCCAAAGTGACCACTCAATGCACCATAATGCTTTTCTTGTATCATATTCTCCCTAATAGAGCCTCTAGGGACACATAACTGATTTCCCTTAAATAAAAGGTTACTTTGGAAAGTGTATTCAGCATACTTACTATGAAAATTGTTCTTGTATTCAACACATACCTTATAAATTGTTGCAAAGTCCTCGTCATCAGCATATAAATCCTTGAAGTGATCTATTCCCATGCTCTTCAACTGAATCTCTTGGATGGTAAGAGATCTTCTTAACAATGCATTTGCAACTTTATTGAGGACACCTTTCTTGTGTTTGATATTAAAGGTATAAGCTTGTAGGTATTCCACCCATTTCATGTGCTTGTGGCTCAACTTCTCTTGAGAATTCAGAAAGCTTAAGGCTTGATTGTCTACAAATAGTGTCTCCACTTTCTCAAAGCTTGAACCAATGCATACAAATCAAGATCATAAGAAGAATACTTCTTCTTTGCTTCACTTAACTTCTCAGAATGAAATGCTACTGGCCTACCCTCTTGGCTTAGGACAGCCCCAATAGCTATGTTGCTTGCATCACATTCAATTGTGAAAATCTTCTCAAAGCTTGGCAAGACTAACACAGGTTGAGTAGCAATATTTCCCTTCAATAACTCAAAGCTTTTGTTGGCTTGTTCATTCCATGCAAACTTGGTCTTCATCCCTCCTTTGATTGTGTCCAACATAGGAGCACAAATAGCACTAAATTTCCTTATGAACTTCCTATAATACTGAGCAAGGCCATGAAAACTTCTTACCTCTATTGATGTCCTTGGAGTAGGCCAATTCATGATGGATTCCACTTTACTCTTGTCCATTTTCATATTACCATGAGATAGAACAAATCCTAGGTACACTAGCTCTATTTTGATGAACTCACACTTCTCCAATTTAATCATTAACTTCTCTTCATGTAGCTTCTTGAGTACTAATTCCACATGCTTGAGGTGTTCCTCTCTTTTCTTACTAAAGATGAGTATATCATCCAAGTACACCACTACAAACTTGCCAATGTGGT
>MU224425.1:2697650-2719535 GCA_018584345.1 Thuja plicata
AAACTTGCCAATGTGGTCCTTGAGTACTTCATTCATCAACCTCATAAAAGTTGATGGAGCATTTGATAGGCCAAATGGCATGAATAGCCATTCATACAACCCTTCAGTAGTCTTGAAGGATGTCTTCCATTCAGCTCCTTCATTCACCCTAAATATGAGTATATCATCCAAGTACACCACAACAAAAACTTCTTACCTCTATTGATGTCCTTGGAGTAGGCCAATTCATGATGGCTTCCACTTTACTCTTGTCCATTTTCATATTACCATGAGATAGAACAAATCCTAGGTACACTAGCTCTATTTTGATGAACTCATACTTCTCCAAGTTAATCATTAACTTCTCTTCATGTAGCTTCTTGAGTACTAATTCCACATGCTTGAGGTGTTCCTCTCTTTTCTTACTAAAGATGAGTATATCATCCAAGTACACCACTACAAACTTGCCAATGTGGTCCTTGAGTACTTCATTCATCAACCTCATAAAAGTTGATGGAGCATTTGATAGGCCAAATGGCATGAATAGCCATTCATACAACCCTTCAGTAGTCTTGAAGGATGTCTTCTATTAATCTCCTTCATTCACCCTTATCTGATGATATCCACTTTTTAAATCTATCTTTGTGAAGTACCTTGCACCTCCTAGACAATCCATCAAGTCTTCTATCCTAGGGATAGGGAACCTATATCTGTTAGTGATCCTATTAATGGCTCTGGATTCATTACATAATCTCCAAGTACCTCCTCTCTTAGGGGCTAGGACTGTGGGTACAGCACAAGGACTAATACTCTTCCTTATAAGACCTTGTTCTAGTAACTCTTGAATTTTCCTAGCTTTTTCCTCATTTTGTTGAGGGGTCATCTTGTAGGCTGCCTTATTGGGTAGGGTAGCTCCAGGAATAAGGTCAATATTATGGCTTATGGGTCTTATAGGGGGTAAGGTTGATGGCTATCCATCACTTACAATACCTTCATACTTCTGCAACATTTATTGTATCTCTTGTGGCAGCTCTGTCCTCTTCGCTATTTTGTCTTCCACTTCCTTGGGCTTCAACATTAGTGCAAAGCCAACTCCTTCTCCTATTGGAATTATTGGAATGATGTACTAAGAGGGGAGGGGTGAATCAATACCTCTAAAAAAATTTATGTGGTTGACCCATTAACCTTTGCGTCATCAGATTTGTATATACCTATCTATATGTTCATCTTTGATTATGTATGTGTGATCATAATATAAGTTCTTTATATGTATAAACATTCAAAAAACATTCATGAAAACAAATAAAACATAACACATGATATGATATCGCAGAAAACTCCTGTTAGGAAGTAAAAATTGCAGTGGGGATGTCTACCCACAAAACTTCACTATCTGCAGATAAGAAGGGAGTCGGTAAAGGCTTACAAATGATCACTTCTGATGATCTACCCTGTTAAAAGTATTAGATTGGAGACCTGTTAGGATCTACTTTGTTTGAAGATTTAGCAACATCATTAGGTGTGCACTCTGTTAATAGATTTATCAAAGAACTGTTAAGTCCACCTTCTACAAAAGGATTTTTGTTGTGATAAACTTGTTAGAATGCAACTACAAAATAAATGTTGATCTGAGAGTGAATGCAATCTCTAATTACTAATAACAGATCTTGTATAGCTTACAATGTATGTATGTAATCACCTTGAGTGATTGAGTAATACCTTGTCTCTACTCGTCGGTAGCCTTTCTGTGTTCTTGATAACTGTTGTGATCTATTTCTGAACTTTGCATGAATTCTCTTCTTTTTCTGAGATGCTCTCCATAGCTACTATCATTATTCAAGTGATTACAAGTCTCTTATATTACAAATGATGGAACATCTATTTATACTAGTTTCTAGCTCTATTCTTGATTCGCGCTTTTCAAATTAACTCTAGATCCAAGGTTTACAACTTGACCTTGATCTTTAGTTAGATATGTTTTAGATCCATTAGGATGCTTTAAAACATTTACAATATGCTTGCTTGACCCTTAAGTTAAGATTTAAAACAAATAAAAGCTCTATAAATAGAATTACATTGCTTTATCTGATGTGTAAAATTAGATCCACTTTTTGCGGGTTCTTTAACTGACTGTCGGTTCTGATGGTCGAGCTGCTCTGTCAGTCTATCATTTTTCTTCTCCGTCGGTGTTCCTTACTTGAACTATTCATCGGGTATGCCTTTTCTACTCCATCAGCAATGTTCTGAAAACTATAGTGTTGGTTATGCTTTTCGTCGGTAATTTCTATACTTAGTATTTTCACGTTAGATATTTTGTCATGTCGGGTATGCTTGTTGTCCGCCGGTTATGCCTACTATCCACCGGTTATGCTTATACCGATGACCTTCATCATGTTTTTCCCTTTAAGTATACTAATGGAAAAACTTAATGTCATCATCTCCTTCCTCTATGGCTTCCAAGAACTCTTTCTCACTCACCATTAGTACATTAGGACTTGTTTCCTTCACCTTTATATCTTCTAACAATGACTAGATTTTGAAATTCATGTTATCCTTCTTGACAGTATAGGAGTTCTTCACTCCATCATGGATAGCTTGGCAGTCAAATTGCAATTGCCTGCCTAGGAGAAAATGGCATGCATCCATGGGCAGTACATCACATAGAACCTTGTCCTTATATCTCCCTATAGAGAACTCTACACATGCTTGCTTGTTGACTAAGACATGTTGTCCGTTATTGAGCCATGTTACCTTGTAAGGATGAGTGTGAGGTATCCTTGTCATGTTTAGTTTGCTAAATTCCTCTTCTAATACAATATTACAAATAGACCCTGAGTCAATGATGACTCTACATACTTTACCCATCACCTTACACTTGATTCTAAACAAGGACCTCCTTTGGCTTGGCTCCTCCTTAATTGGTTCCTTGATCAATGTTCTCCTTATCATGAGATTCTCACCTTCCTCTGAATTTAATGTCACCTCAAGGTGTTTATCAACTGCATTTGTGTCTTCTTGGACTAGATTAGTCCTCTTGTTGCCTCCTTTAGAAGTACTACCCTTCTCTGGACACCTCTAGGCAGGGTGTCCCATTTGGTTGCAATGGTAACATTTCATGTTGTCAAAGTAATTGCCTCTTCCTTGTCCACCACTTCTGCCTCTGAAATTTGAGTTCCTTCCTCTACCACCTTTGCTACAACTTGCTTCTTGTTGCTCATTGTATTTTATTTCTCCTTGTGTCCTTAATTCTAAACTCCTTCCACCATAGCCACCTCTTTGTCCTCTGCTATCTCTTCCTCTACCTCTTCCTTTAGAAATTTGTTCTTGCTTCCTTTTTCCTTTCTCCTCTATCTTCAAGGCCATTTGATAGCATTGTCAGATGGTTTTGAAGTTCACAAGACTCATGTCTTCTTGAATAGACCATTTGAGTCCATTCAAATACCCAGCTAGCTTGATGCTTTCATCTTAAACCACTTGTGACCTTAAGCACAACATTTGGAAGTCTTCGGTGTAGTCTTGGACATCCAAGTCTTTTTGTCTAAGATTATGTCTCCTCCTATGTAGCTGCACTTCATAATCATTAGGCAAATAGGCCTGCTTCATCTTAGTCACCATGCCCTTCCATGTGGCTATAGGACTCTTTCCTTCTCTCTCTTTCAGTTTGAACAAACTTCCACCATGTGAGAGCTGAACCTCTCAATCTTGACTTGGCCACATTTAATTTTTGGGCCTCTGTGATACCATCACATTCAAAATGGTTCTTTATGTTCTCTATCCAATCCACAACTAAATCTGGATCCATTTGTCCACTAAATAGTGGCACACCCTCCAAAGCTTTACCACTTAAAGCCTTCAATACCTTTAAGAAGGGTTCTTGGTCACTAACAAGGTCAGGGGTTGGAGCTTCCTCTTCTAGATCCACTCCTTTCTCCCTTGCTTCTTCTTCTTCTTTCTAATCTATCTTATCTTTCATCTTCTCAGCTTTGTCTTGGACTTCTCCCAAGAGTTGCTCCATTTGAGACAATCTTTCTCTTAACAACTTGTTGTCTTCTTCTTGATCTTCTACCTTTTTGGATAACTCAGCATTAGTCACCATGGTTTTACCTTTCTCTGAACTTCCATGTGTATTCTCTCCCACTGATTCAGTAGGCTGAAACATCCACCACAAGCCTGATCTTTAACCAAGCTCTGATACCAATATGGTGTGAGGGTTCCAAATGGCTTGCTTGCACAATCTCCTAAGAATATCTTACTTATCTTCTTCAAGGATCCTAATCTCCTATAGGTCCTTAATAGGCTTAGATCATTAACTAATTCCTAATCCTACTCATCTCTAAGAGTCTCCACTTTGTGCTTCACCTTTGAAAGACTAACACCCTAGTAGTTACTTCACTTCTTCACTTCTCCTACTTACACTTAGAAGTGTCTAAGTGCCAATTTCCACTCTAACACTCATGAATCACTTGCAGGGGTGTCCATCACCATGTAGATATTACATTTGATCACATTTGAATCCATCTTGAGGGATCTCGTACCCATTTTCAATTGAGTCTAAGTTTTTGTCTTCAGGAGGCCTAATTGAGCTTACTACCTTGTAGCCCTTGTCAGTGTGTTTTTCTCAGTTCTTTCAAAACTTTTCCAAAGAACTTGGAAATCTAAGACCATATCCAGATACCCTTTTCCATTTCATAAAGGATTTTTTAGTTTTTAGTTTCATAATTCCTCCGTACATAGGATTCCTACAAACTAGGGTCAATAGGGATAATATGCCTAATTTCTAGGACAGTCTGCAACACTATGCAAAACTTGTTTAAAACTTGGTCTCCATGATTGATATGAACTTGACCAACTCAATATGTTAAGGTAACACTAAACCTTAACTAGAAATGTACTTAAACCGTACAATACTTCACTACCCTGCATGTGAATGCTCACTGTTTCACCTCCAAAGCACTAACCGAACAGTGCATGCTCGCCTAGGGCTTGGATCTAAAAATAGAAAATCAACTTTCCCTGACTCCTAACTCTACACATATGTAAACTACTGACTCCCCTAACATATCCATCTACCCTTAGGTGTTTCCCACGGTTAGATTTCATGGGGGAGCCATGACTTGACTGACTAGTTAGGACAGGACCAGTGAGTCTCCTAAACACAAAACAATTTGAACTAGACCTTAAACTACATCAAAACAACTAACTTACTGAATAAACAATGTTACAAACTGTCTTAAGAATACCAAAAAACATCAACTTGAAGCTTTCAATCCATACAATGGCACTGTTTCAATGAAATGCTCAGAATTCTCAGAAAACCAGAATTGCAGAGCTCTATTCCAACTTCACACTTGTTACAAAATGACTGACTAACTCAAGTATTTGAGTCTTTCCATGCATTAGATGCCTTCTTCCTTCATTCTAGGACCTCTAACCTCTCCATTTTGAGGATCCAAGATCATTTAAGGCCCCAAAGCATCTCTATGTCCACATTTATGAGGTTAGGACACATTCATGACTCAAATCCATGAACTAGCAACTGAGCCTATTAAAATGAAAAAATACAAACAATGGCTATTGTTGTGACCTTAGTCCTAATGACTAACTCACTTAGCCTACATGGAAATGACCTACTAAGTTCTAAACACAAACTAACCTATCTTGACTTGGCCATTTCTAGTACAAGCCAAAATGAAAAAAACTTTGAGGTTAGCCTAGGTGTGCTCCTGCACCACTTCTTTTAATAGAAAAATGCTTTGATACCAATTATTGGAAGTCTAATCTGTGAAAGAAGCATACTAAGAGGGGGGTGAATCAGATCTATAAAAATTTTACACTTCTAAAACAAACTAATTCAACATGTATTCATAAACATAAATTGAAATGTTGTAATAGATCTAACATCTAATCACATCCATAATGAATACATAATACAAAGATTTGGTAACCCAGAAACCCTTGAAAGGTAAATCTAGGGTGGGGATGACACCCACAATTCTTCACTACTGCAATAATAAAGTGTTTGTTAGGGATACAAAATTTAATCACTTCTGATGATCTACCCTGTGAGGGATCTGCCATGTTAAGAGCTTACAAACTTATACAATCTACCTTTTTAAAGGATTTAAACTTACAAATAAGTAACCACTCTGTTAAGAGATTTACACAGGCCTGTTAGGACCACTTTTTAAAGAGATTTACCCTGATTCACTTGCTAGAATGTATCAGTACATGATCCTTTGGTCTGCACTATAAATGTTGATAATGGATCTCCTCTTTCCAACTCTTAACTGATCTCTCAATCTGATATATCTCTTTACTGTCCTTCACTTTTTTGCTCGGTCACTCTGTCTGGTCTATGCTTTAGATATGCAAAATATGCATACACACCTGAACTCTTCTCTTCACATTTGCATCCACACACATGCACATATTAGGGTTTGAATCATCTCATATATAGAGATCTGATGAAGCATCCAGATCAAGATCAACGATCTAGATTCATCACATTTTGCCACTTAAGCATCCCTTATTTTGATTTGTTGCATTGCTTGCATAGGGATCAATGATCTCAGAAATAACATGTAATATGCATTAAATATCTTCAACAATTATTAAATGATTCATAGAATTAGGCCAAAATGGTTTACCTAAGTGTTTGTTCCATTCCAAACACATATATCAAAATTATTTTACTCGACATATGTAAACTTTGATGCTCGGTCAAAACTATCACTCGACACTGACTGTCTATGCAACTTGGCAATCATTCTGCTCAAAAAAACTGAGTACTCGGTGACCACTAACTTGCTTGGCAGTGACTACTTCTTGGTCAATGCATAATATTACATAATTCATTACATTTCTTGGCCTTAGTGGGATGGCTTGGTCGCAGTGATGATCGACCAACCTTCCTTGATTATGACTAAGTGTGTGACACTAATAGACAACAAAACTTGGAGATAAACAGGATCAAGCATAACAAATATAGAAGACTAAATACACTAGACTAGTGCCTAATTGAGCAATAAATTATATAGGGATAAAATTTACAATATTACATTTAGCCCCCACTTTAGCAAGAGTATGAATGAACTTCCTACTCTTAGTAAAGTAGATCAAAGCATCAAAAAAAATTTATCTAGGTAAAAGAGACAAGGAAACACCAATCCTCCAAGTGACTTAGGTCCTCATCAAATCCAAAACCAGGATAAAAGAAGCAACACATGAAAGAGAGAAATAAAACATGACCATAATATCCCAATAAAGTTTAACTTACTATGGGTCATGTAGAGAGAGAGAGAGAGAGAGAGAGAGAGAGAGAGAGAGAGAGAGAGAGAGAGAGAGAGAGAGAGAGAGAGAGAGATAATGATAGAGANGAGAGAGAGAGAGAGAGAGAGAGAGAGAGAGAGAGAGAGAGAGAGAGAGAGAGGTATTATGATAGTCAATTCACCTTGAAGGATAACCAATGCATTGTATGCTAGGAAACCTTGGTAAAAACAAAAGATGCAAAGGATAACCAAGGAAAGCATTCTAACTAAGGAAATCTGCCAAGAGAATGACACAAAAGGATAACCAAGAAAATCATTGTATCCAAGGGAATCCACCAAAAGAATGGTGCAAAAGGATAACCAAGGAAAGCTTTGAATTCAAGGGAATCTTCCAAGAGAAGATTTGAAATTTTGATTTGTGGTGTGTGAAAAATGTATAACAAAGAGTAGAGTATATCCCCCTACATTAAAATGATTATGTATGCCTTAATGGGAGAAACATATTTAAGGTAGCATACAAGCATCCAAAATATGTTTCCATTATGATATGCCCCCAAGCAATGAAAAACCAAGGGAAATAAAACACATGAAAAATAGATAGCACATAAGAGATCTACTAACTTTGGTATCAGTGTGTGTATGTGATAACTCATGTATATCAAATATAATTACAATAAATTGACCTCATCCCCCAAAGGTAGTAGAACTTGTAGTCATGATTATAGGATGCATCAATGTCATAATTAACAAGAGGACACAATCAATACAAAGATAGATGCATTTTTATCAAGAGTTCTCAAAGTAGTAATACTTGATACAAGGTAGCTATTATCATATGACATTGATGTTGAAGACTAAATAGTGTGAGCAATGGAGTCATCATAAAAGTGGTAGTGACCAAGCAATTCCAATGATACATCAATAATCATAATCTAAGAGCTATCAAAGTAATAAATGAAATACATCCAATGTGTAATTAAAATGTAACAATGTTCTATTACAGTCAAGAACCATAGAGAAGTCATAATCACCAAGGAGACATAGCATGTAATATTGACCTTCTTGTTGTTACAAGTGCAACATAAAATGCAAAGTAATGAAATAAAGTGACTCTTTAGTAGTGGAGAAATTATATACTTTAAAGGATAGAGTCATGAAAGTTGAAGTTAATATAGAAAAATTGTTGTTATGAGGTAATAATCATGGTAGGATATATATCAAATAGTGGTTTAACCAAATAAAGAAATGATAAGCATATAAATCACTATAATGAAATTCATCCAAAACAGTGTTATCAAGTAGAAAGGTCACAATATTGATGCCAAGGGTTAAAGAACATCTATAGATATAGTGGTAACAATGTACATGATCTAATACACATAAATGCCTATATCAAATGATCATAGGTTTGTATTTTTTGTCAAAGGACAACTACAGAAGAGCCATGAAAAGCCTAATAATAGTGTCAAACATTATAAAGATCCAATGTCAATAACAGTCATAGTCAAATAAAAGAAGAGGGGCACAATGAGATGCAAGGAGCACTACTGTTATAATATATGAGACATAGTTGATATATCATCAAGTAGATAGTGACAATCATTGATAACAATCAACAATGATCAAGCACATGCTTAAAAAGAGTGAGAAATGGGCTCAAGGGCACATAGTGAAAAGAAATGACTAAGACCGTAAAGAACATATCAACACTTCCAAACAACAGGTTTTAATGAGCTTATCATTATAAGAGTAGAGTATGTCTACCAATCATAGGTTTTAACAAGTCAAAAGGAAAGTTTTTTAATAGTCAGAACTATAGTTCAAGAGATGTTGAAACATGAACATTGATAATAAGGAAGAACAAAATTACTTTCATTAGTAGAAGAAATGATATTGTAGCTCATAATAGCAATTTCAAAAGGACAGTGGCCCATCTTGATGGAAATATGGTAGCATAAAACTAAGATGAGGGGGGGTGAATCAGTTGTCACAAAACTCAAACTTAAATATTCTTATTTCTGATTTGACAAATTAAACATGCATGCATAGATCAAAAACACATCCACAACATTTGACACTAATATTTTTATCATGGAAACCATGTAAGGGGAAAAAATACGGTGGGGATGGAACCCACAATATGAACTATACCTTGTTAGAAGTATAACACATATTACAAATGGAAATGCACATGCATTCATGCACACTTACTAGAGCTCACTACTCAAATAGAAAAGGGCTACAATCCCGAGGAAGGCTCACTTCCTTACACAATCGCTAGAATGATCAATCTGAAGTTTTTGAACTATATAGTGGCATCTACCCTATGCCTAGGTCAATTATAATGAAGCACAATTCAGATATCTATTCAAATCCTCTTTGCCTCCTACATAAGAAAAATTCAACCCTCAACTGATCTAGCACACTCTCTCCAATAAATCTCCACATCTACAACACAAAATATTACCCTAAATATATGTAATTCATCAACCTTGAAAAATAAACATGGTCGGCCCAACCCCAATATCAAACTGCAAATCCACACACCAAAAATGACAATTAAAATTTATGTTTGACAGCCAAAACATAGAAAGTAACCTTATCATCAATGTCGATCACGTAACACGACCATAAATCACGTCTCGAACATCCACAAAATATTTTACTAATCAAGTCGGCAAAGAGAAAAGGGTAAAAGTACAAAGTTGTGTCGCACTTGAGGACCATTTTTGTAGTTTCGGCCGAAATTGTTTCAGCCAAAACAGTTTTGGCCAGAATATTTTCATCCGTACATACGTGGCACAAACATGGCATCGATGTGGCAAATGAGTTCCGACCAAAACAGGTTCGACTGGACCAGTTTCGGCTGAAAATTCATGAGTAAATATAAGCCAACTATGTTTTATCGATGAAGAATTGGCACATTTATATAGGGGGTTTCGGCCGAAACTGGTTCAGCCGAACTAGTTCCAGCCCAAACTATCTATGTGGCATCCTATGTGGCAGTGAAATAGGTAAAAATTTCAAAATTACAGAACTTCTCACTTAGAAAACTGATTTCTTCATCAAAACTCAACCATTTTTATAATCTAAAAATACCTTTTGTAGAGCTTGGAGTCTAGATTATGGTCATATAATTTTTATTGTGTTTTGATTACATATACTATATTATAAGTTGAAAAAAATCCAAGAAGGTATTTTAACATTGAAGAACATGCTCATTCGAAAAAAGAAAAAAAATAGCAAATCATTTTGGAAAATTTTAAAACTTATATTTAACACTAGAAGACAGAGTTCTTTTCAAGAATATATAATTTTTTTTGTATTTGGTGTAGATTTTCTAGGGAAAATTAGGCAGGAGACAGAAACTGCTAATTTCAGGTAACTCCAAATTTGAATAGTTATAACAGACACAATATATACCAAAAACCAATATTTCTTTTTTTCTGCACTATCTATACATGTCATCTAAAACATATTCTGAAATCAGAGGAAAAAAATATTATTTACATATATTTTGTTGGTGGGAACTAGACCCTCAATTTTCAGCATTTTTCAGCAATTAAAAAATGGACTTCAAAAATTAAATAACTATGTCAATTATTATTCAAAAAAAATTTAAAAAATTATAGGCATAAACTAAATCCAATTTTACATATTTCATTAGCTTACATCATTTTCAAATTCTAAACAAAAATATCACTTTTATGTCGTTAAAGTTTAATAGTTTTGCATGTCATGGTCCTCTTCCTTTGTAAAAGTGTGACACAGGTTTGTACTTTTACCCCAAAAAGAAAATTACCACTGACTAAAAAATATTTCAAATCCAATCACCACAATCTATGTGGACCACCAAATAAATAGGAACAAAATCCAAGAACATCCATAGGAATCATTAATTGCACACAAACATCCGAAGCCACCCAAATCATCAGATTCACCAGCATCTCTGATGTTGGATCTCAAGAACATTGTCAACATCCACTAATACATCTAAAAAATGCATTCTAAACCTCTAGACCATGAACCAGTTTAATTGAGAACACATCTAAATGTCCCAATCAAATTCCACATGTCCACAACCAACAATCTCACCGTACAGATCAAAACTCACCACAATTCATCAATACTAGCAACACTGGAAAACAATGTAAGAATGTCCAGTCACCATACCTCGTCACATGGACCTCCAATTCATCATGCATAACTATAAATAATGATAAGAATCATCCTCAATATATCTTCAACACTTCTTTGACATTAACAACCACTGATCTTCACTTTATGACGTCCACAACCACTGATCTTCAAACATTATCACACTGAGCATATTGCACCACTATCAAACAGATATATTGACATCCAAGAATCATCCCTACAGATATGTTGAAATCAATGAAAACACATACAACTATCCAACAATCTCCCCTTTTGGTATTGATGGCAACATATGATGTAAAAAGTAGGAAATCAACAACTCCCCCTTTGATCTCTCACCCCAAGAGTTTTTCACATGACCTCTTCTCCCCCTTTGACATCAATGAAAAATATATTGACGTCACATATTATCAATTCTAATTCTTCTCCTCCTTATAACCATAAGGACCAACTGAACATCACAACTGACTACTCCCCTTGAGTACCATCCTTCACACACAAATCCAGATCTCAAAATAATACTATGAATCCCACCAAACTCATGCATACCTCTGCATCTTAATTCTGATTAGGAGGGGAAATCACCCCCAATTTTCCTCTAAGATACTCAAATGTATCCTTAGGAAAAGGATTTATAAACATATCAACAACATGTTCCTGGTAGGAACATACTCCAATCTTACCTCTTTCTCATTCTGCTTTTCTCTCAAAAAATGGAACTTAATTGACATCTGCTTTGTCTGTGAGTTCTACACAGGATTCTTAGAAATATTAATAGAACTTGAATTATTACAATATATGACAATAGGTGCATCAAAGATAACTCTAATGTTTGATGACATCTTCTTCCTCCAAACTACTTGTATACAATTTCCAGTAGCAACAGTGTACTCTTCCTTTGCAGTAGATAATGAGATGGATTTCTACTTCTTACTCATCCAAGAAACCAATCTTCTTCCCAAAAGAAAGTGCCACAAATTGTACTTTTCCTTTCATCAACATCACCTACCCAATCAGTATCTTTATATGCACACAAAGTAATGTCATTTCCTTTAGGATACCATATCCCAAAGTCCACTATCCCTTTTAGATATCTGAATACCCTCTTCACAGCTACCTCATGAATTTTTGTGGATATGATTGAAATATTTCTACAAGACACGTAGAATTCATGATATCTAGTCTTGTATGAGTCAAATAAAGTAAATCACCAACCATTGACCTATATCTAGACTGATCTACTTTAGGGGACTCGTCATCCTTTTTCAACTCGCGTCCTATTACAAGAGGAGTACCTACTAGTTTTGAGTCATCCAACCCAAATTTCTTCAAAAATTCCTTCACATACTTGGCTTGAGATATAAGAAATCCCATCCTTTGATAGAGTAGTTCCCAAAAATAATTTCATTTCTCCTATCATGGACATCTCAAACTCACATTGCGTCTCCATTGAAAACTCTTTGCTCAAATTTTCATTACCTCCAAAGATAATGTCATCAAAAAACACTTCTACAATCAAAATGTCTTCATGGTCTATCTTAAAATATAAATTACTATCTGTAGTATCCTTGTTGAAACCAATATTTAGTAGATATTTTCCAATGTGGAACACCAAGCTATAGGAGCTTGCTTCAACCCATATAATTCTTTCTCCAATTGAAAAAACCATGTTTGATGTATCAGTCACCTTAAATCCATCTAGTTTATCTATGTATACTTCTTCCAAATCACCATTCAAAAATATAGAATTGACATTGATTTGATAGACTCTCCTTATAAGAAACATAAGCAATAAATAATCTCACTACTTCCAATCTTGTCACCGAAGTAAAAGTTTCACCATAGTCAATTCCTTCCATCTGAGAATATCCTTTGCACACCAATCTTGCTTTGTTTCTGAAAACTTCTCCATATTCATTCAATTTATTTCTAAAATCCCATTTGGTACCAATAACATTCTTTTCCTTAGGCCTGGGAACAAAAATCCATGTGTTGTTCTTCCCAATCTTCAACAAATCTTCTTCCATGGCTTTAACCGAATGATCATCTTTCCAAGCTTCATTCACATCTTTAGGTTCAATCTTTGAGATTAAGTAAATTTGGTCATCGACAATCCTTCTCCTATTCTGAACACCTTTTTTCCTATCACCAATAATATGATCCTCAAAATGATGTAATAGTACATACCTCAGAGTCTTTGGTGTTGTCTCTAGCTTTTGTGTTCATTCTTCTTCACTTGTAAAGAGTTTCATCATCTACACTCACTAAAACACTTTGGAATTGGTTCTGAACTTGATGTTATTGTCCCTGATCACCAATGTCATTTTTATCATCAGAATCATATCCACAATATTTGGATAGACTCTCAAAGCTTTCATCCACTTTCACATTAGCACTTTCCACTATCTTCTTCAACCTCTTTTTTCAATCATATGAAAATTCTATAAAATCCTAGTGAATCTTTCATTATTGAAGAAAATTATGGTGAAAGGCACACATACCTAGAAACCATCATTTAACCATTATTTTTATATGGATCCTAATTAATTATTAGACTTGAAGGTTAAATTTTCCCTACTTTTATTAGTGTAATTTCCCCGCAAATTATTTGATTGGGCTTTGGGGGAAATGCCCCTGAAAGCTCAAATAACTTTTATTATTTTATTAAAGCATCCTTATTTGATTTTCTATCATCTAACATATACTAACCTTATTTTTTTTAACTCTTGGATGATCCTAGGTCAATGACATAAATTCTTTTCAGGCCAAGCTTTCAAAGGATACAAAGTTCCATAGAAAGTCAACAGAATAGAGACACATGTCCATTGTCAAATCTATTTCGGACCAAAGTTTTAAAGGACAAAATGTTCTATAGAAAGTCTCTGAAATAGAGACACATGTTAAATATATATACTTAACCCATTCCCTAACCTTAAATTCTGACCACATATTGGTGAATATGGCCATCAATTAAGATGCTTCCAAAACTGTAGGCGAAAATATTAAATAAATCATTTAGAAAACATAGATTCAATTGGTGAAATCCTTAAAATAGATGAAATTAATTAATAAAAATGATGGAAAATTGAATTGCATTTGACAAAAAAATTATAAAGTCAAGGTGATCCAACCACCCGTCTCGGTGCATATTATTCGCTAATTTCTAGTGTGCCGACGTGACATATTTGACAGTTGGTGAAAATCCGCCACTAAAGTTTTCCCTAGCCTGAGCTACTTGTTCACATTGTGCCTTTTTGAAAATTCCACTTTAGATAATTCAGCCATGCATTGGTAAAAATGGAAAGCCCCAACAAGGCAATGAGTTGATCATAATATTTCTAGGCCCACCAAGTAAGCAACACTTTCTAACTCGTCAACTTGACATAACACTTTGAAGATCTTGACGAGTCACTATGAACACATTTTGAATCAAAACCTTTCTTACATGGACTGAAAACTCATTGGAGAATATAAAACATTTTGATGCACCAATGAGTGTTCCCACCTCACACCTTTATTACTCCACTCGTCCACATATTGGAAAGTCAGGATCCATCTCAATGCGTTAACGAGAAACCATCGTCTCTTGCTCTTGAGTTCCACATCAATATATGCTTACACTTGTAAAGGCATCTGGAAAACTTCAATGAGCCAATGTGTGAATCCTTCATTCAAAAGCTCCATCCATGTGCACCTACATTTTTTTGGAAACCCAACTCTCCATTATCTTATCAATGCGGTGGGACAAGGAGAAAATCTCAATGATTCATTGAGTGATATCATTCATCAGCTTCCATGTCATACTCGATAACACACCAGGGAAAATTAAAACCTTCAACAAGCTCCTGAGCTCAAAATGAAGATGAACACCTGCTCACAAAATCAATTCAGTGAGTCATTGAAATAAGTTGGAGGCTTCAACGGGCTAGCAAATTAACGTTAGAAACTCACACAAGCGACAACTATGCTCAAACATGACCAACTCATGAACTTGGGGAGACATAAAAATGACTGCAATATGTTGATGAGAGGGGCCCAAAGAGGCATAACTTAAAACCAATTTATGCACATGCGCATAGGCCAAGGATTAAATTTTTATGT
Organism: Thuja plicata; assembly: GCA_018584345.1. Taxonomy (NCBI): domain Eukaryota; kingdom Viridiplantae; phylum Streptophyta; class Pinopsida; order Cupressales; family Cupressaceae; genus Thuja; species Thuja plicata. The sequence continues at coordinate 2,713,157 of MU224425.1, forward strand.
GGGGGGAACAATTAGGTCATAACACATGAAAATAATTTCATAATACTTGCATTAATTTTAAGATAAAGGCGACCAACTTATGATAAAAATAAAATGGGAAGGGGTTGGTCAGCCAACAAGATAAAAATCCTCAGGCATGCAACATATAGGGGCTAACTGAAACAACAGGTCATCAATGAATTAGAAAATGCCGCAAAGAAATTTAAAAATTAGGAAGCACTACCTAGCATAATGAAAACCCTAACCCTAGCCCTATTGAAGAAACCTTCTCTAATACATAGGTCAATGGATCTTCGAGAAAGTGGAGAAGATCTAGGGATTCCTCTATGAGTAATTGAGGCAGTAATTTGAAGCCATCAAGACCGAAAAGAGCTCCTAGTGGACGTAAGTTCCTGGGATGCAGAGATGACAAAATACAGAGGATGGATTATGACCTTGGAAGAAATGGGACATATTGGGAGGGAAGAGTTTGATGACATTAAGCTTTTCCATTAGTATACTTAAGTGAAAAACATGATAAAGGTCATCGGTACATGCATAACCGATGAAATAACAATGCTTGACATAAAAAATGCTAAGTATAGAATTGACCGACGAATACTGACAAGTGTTGAACTGACGACAAAGCATAAAGGACATAACCGATGATACAGTTTTGTGAACATCACCGACAAAGAAAAAAAGGAAAGGAACCCAACAAATAGTTCAAAATAGGGACACTGATGGAGTAGAAGACCAACAGACTGATAGAGCAGCCTGACCATCAAAATCGACAGTCAGTTACAAAACCCGCAAAAAGTGGATCTAACTTTCCACGTGAGATAAAACATTGTAATTCTATTTATAGGATTTTAATTTTTTTTAAAACATTATTTGAGGGTAAAGCAAGCATATTGTAAATGTTTTAAAGCATCCTAATGGATCTAAAACATAACTAACTAAAGATCAAGGTCAAGTTGTAAACCTTGGATCTAGAGTTAATCTGAAAAGCGTGAATCAAGAATGGACCTAGAAACTAGTATATATAGATGTTCAATCATTTGTAATAAGAAATGAGTTGATAAATTATTGTAGCCATGGAGAGCATCTAAGCAGAAGAAGTGAATGCATGCAAAATTTAGAAATAGATTATATCAGTTATCAAGAACACAGACAAGGCTACCGATGAGCAGAGACAAGGTATTATTCAAATCACTCAAGGTGATTACATATACATTGTAATCTTTACATGATCTGTTATCAGCAATTAGAGACTGCATATACTATCAGATCAACATTTATACTGTAGTTGCATTCTAACAAGTGCATCACATCATAAATCCTTTCGTAGAAGGTGGACTTAACAGTTCTTTGATAAATCTCTTAACAGAGTGCACACCTAACGGTGTTGCTAAAGCTTAAAATGAAGTAGATCCTAACAGGTCTCCACTCTAATACTCCTAATAGGGTAGATCAATAAAAGTGATCAAATTGTAGGCCTTAACCGGCTCCCTTCTTATTTGCAGATAGTGAATTTTTGTGGGTAGACATCCCCACCATAGTTTTTACTTCCTAACAGGAGTTTTTTGTGATATCATATCTTGTGTTATGTGTTATTTATTTTCATGTATGTTTCTTGAATGTTTACACATGTAAAGAACTTATATTATGATTTCACATACATAAAGAAACATGAACAGATAGATAGGTGAATATATAAATCTGATGACACAATGGTTAATGGATCAATCACATAAAAAGTTTTAGAGGTACTGATTGACCCCTCCCCTCTGAATACATCATTCCAATAAATCCAACAATTGGTATCAAAGCTAAGTCTCTTTCTTGAAAAGCTTAAATCCTTAAGAGAAAAGATCAAATACAATGGAAAAGTACAGACTGGACAAGACTAGTGAGAATGAGCAGTTACAAATTTAGATTTACTATGAGCAGTACAAAGAGGCGAGAGTAAGCATGAGAAAGTTGCTTGATGAAAGAAAGATCATGGCAACTAGGCTTAATGAGAAAGATTATCAACAAGAGGAGATCCCAGATTACTTCAACTCAGCTAAATCTGCTACAAGAAAAGCATCACACACATTAGTAGAAGAGATCACAAGTCTACAAGAAGTCAATCTACATTTGACAGAGCAAATCAAGATGCTGCAAATCAGTCAAGAGACTCAGATGGTAAAAATGATTGATGTCATGAATGATTCAAGAAAAGATGAATCAGAGAGAATATTGGCTATTGATGATAGGAGGAAAATCACTGAGAAGCTACAAGAAAAATAATCAGAGATTCAAAGACTTACTGATCATCACCATGAGATTACTAATCAGATTATTCTTATGAGTCAAAGAAGCAAACGGATTAAATACTGAACTCATTGAAAGAATACAGATCATCAGTGAGCTAAGAGAAGAGAATGAGAAGCTAAAGCATGAAGTCAGTATTCAGAATCAGCACAATGAATTAATCAGTAAAGCTGAAGATAGCAATAAAAGAATGGATGATTTCCTTGACGGACAAAGAAGAGTCAACAACTACACAGGAATAGGGTACACCAACAATGGAGAATCATCTAATCAATTAGATCAAAGGAATGTTTATGCAACTCCAAAAACCAAGAAGTTGTCATGCAATCACTGTGGAAAACCAGGACACACCTCAAACATTTGCAGAAACAAAATGAAAGGTATTCCTCAATCACAATGTACTTTCATTGGTAATTGTTATAAATGTCACAAGAAGGGACACAAAGTATTTGAATGCAGATCCAAGGTGACAAATCCAAAGAAGGAAAACTACATGGACACATACTATCCTACCTACAAAATGAATGGGCGTACACATCAGGAGTGCTGGAAAAAGAACAAGAAAGCATGGACACCAAAAGAACCTGATAATGGCTACAAACTGACAAGAGTCAGTAACTCATATGTTTGGGACTATAAGACATGGGTAAATTGCATAGCATGTGGAAGGTATGGTCATATATTTTCAAACTATATGATAAAATGGACTAGAAGACCAAGAGGATTTTTCAATCAAGGTATGGCATGTTTACATTGTCACAAGTTTGGACATGTGATAAAAGATTGCAAAGATTGACTAACAGAAACAAACACTTATCCCAATGGAAACACCATTGATGACATCAAGAAGATGAGAAACAAGATGTGGGTAAAAGCCACAAACACTGAAGGTGCTGGAATAAGCAATACAAATGATGACACCCCATCCAATGGATCTAGTGGCATCACTATATCCAACTAAATTGCACAAGTATGGAACTGCATTATGACAAGTTATATTATGCATCAGTTCCATTACACATTGATAATATTGAAAAAATTAGCATTATAGAAGATGCACTATATTGTTACTTGTAATATTGTTGAAAAATAATTCCATCAGTTAATGGGTACAAATAAGCATCGGTGAACACACATAGAAAAGTTAACACTACTTACCGAAATGTATCGGGCATTACACTAAAGCCAAGTCATTTAGTGTAACAGACAGACATCGGTGATCTTTAAGCCGACAGAAGTTGTCATCGCCATCTTACCGACAATCATCGGTGAAAACACCGAAGCTTCTAGCTACTCTAAAATGTTATGCCTACATCGAAGATGTTATTTATGCCTCAACCAACGAACTCAATCTTTGTATACTGATGAGTTGTTGGGCATTAATGACAACTTAGGGCAAAAAAGTTATAAAAGTGCGACGGAAGAACTCATTTCACACCCACGATTTTTGAGCAAGAAAGCAGAGCTAAGCAGAGCGATTGAAGAGAAGATAGAAGTGCAACCTCAGCAAGATTCAAATGCTACTCAATAGATTCACAAGCGATCACAGAGATTCAGTAAGTACCTACAATCACTGACTACACTATTTATTTATGGAAAGCCCTAAATTTCAAAATACGATGGCATCTACTTCAAGAACAATAAAAATGAAAGAGGATAAGAAGAAAATGATTAATCTTATCAAAAATAGTACTTGTGTTGAACCTAAATACAAGTTACACCCAGAAATTGCATCGCAACCCAATGATTCTGGAGCATTCTCCAGAATCCCACCTAGGGTTTTCCTGGTAGAGGACGTAAGGTCCTATATTCATTGCAAGATCTCAGAATTGGGAGATCTAGACCTGGATAATTCCTATAGGGCACTATGCGATGAATTTGGAAAGATGAAAGAAGAGCACAAGCATCTGGAAGTTAAAGGACTGACAAATGCACTACACTTTCCAAGGTTTTTTAAGACAAAATGGATACAGATAGTTCTCAGCAAAATGAATAACATGAAATTATGGCTTAATCAGCCAAAATGAATAACAAAAAATGTTATTCATGCCGCTATTGGATATCCCACCACCAACAAGCCAAAAGGTCACAAGCACCCATCCTTGAAAGAGGTAGATAAATTGATAGGTGCAAAATTAGACAAGAGAGGTCTCAAGGTTAACACCGTCACCGACGAGGAACTTAAGATTGGTGCATGTGTGATAGGATATAAGATCTTTCAGGCCAACAGAATGAATAACATAGAAAGCACTGCTATGAGCACAGCCTACAAGATCATCAAAGAAGGAAAGAAGATGGATCTTGTAGAAATACTGTTAACTCAACTTGAGGAATATATGAACACCATAAGGTCTTCAAGCAAAAACACTTGTAATTTTGGTTCTCTAATTATGTGCATATTCTTTTACTTTGAAGAAAACTTTCATTCCATAGGAAAAGTAGTATGGGACACAAGAAAACAAGTCATCATACAGATATGTGAGCACATAGAATCATTAGGTACAGATTTTGATGACCTAATGAATGAGTATTTGAAAGGATTTAAGGAAAAGATGCGAGCTAGAACTATAATACCTGAGAGTATGATAGAAGAACACAAGGATGACATATGTTTTATGGTAGATACTGATTTTACCTATATCAAACCAGTAGTACCTAGAAAATCTTGGCTGTCACCATTAGATTATGAGATCAAAATAGGAAAAGCTAAGGAGTGCATCCAGGCACTATTGAATGAACCAGTGGACAGAGAGAAACCAATATTTGGCACTTATGAAGAGGCCAAACCAAAAATCAAGTCAGATCTTATTGTCAAGAAAATTGTAAACAAGAAGAACAAGATGGTAAAAGACTTAACCACAAAATTTGAAGTTATAGAAGAAGGTGAAGAGGAAACAGAAGGAAAGGAGGAAAAAACCAAGGGCCAGTCACCCATCGATGAAGATACAAAAAAGAGTGATACAGAGGCTACACAGTCAGATTCACCACCTCCTCCTCCACCAAAGAAATCAAGAACAACTGCTGCTTCAAGGACAAGAAGAAAAATTGCAAAGGAAGCAACTCTTTAACCGCTGAAGAAAGGAAAAGTGAGAACCTATAAGAGGAAACTTGTCTCACCAAAGGAAAAATAGACCAAACAAAGGAAGTTGAACAAAACTAGAGAAGATCTAGAAGACTCAGCTATGGATGAAGCTGGCATAGATGTGCAAAAAGTGAAAGAACCCTTGATTCCAAAGATAATTGATGAAATATGTAAAAAAAATTCAGAATCTCCATCTATCTCTAATCCTAACATTAGGAAATGGTTGAAATTTGATCCAGAGGATCAAAACAAAATTGAAAAAGCTATAATAGCTAAAATGTGCAAACACCATTATGTTCCACTTCAATTATCAGAATATGACGTTCCTAAGGAACTAACAGAGAGATTGTCTACAAGATGGACATTTGCACTTCACCAAGAAAAAGAGATAAGAGAAAGAGTACTTGTTACTCTTATGCCTTCTGATTCAAAGAAGGAAGAGATAACTGAAATGATGAAAAAGTATGAAAAGGAGTTCTCACCCAAAATGAGAGCATACAAATTTATCAAGGGGAAGCTAATTGAGCTAGATCAAGACAGCATTAAAAAGTGGTGCAAGATACTTAAAAAGACCACTAAGGAAGCTAGCCCAAAGAAAGAACACATCATAATCAAAGATGTACAAGATGACTCATCAGTGGAATTGGAAAAAGAAGAGAGTGATAAAGCAGGCCCTAAACTGTTAATATGAATTTAGAATAACTGAGAGGGGGGGTGAATTAGTTATCCTCAAGTCTAGATGTGCCCATATAAAAATTTAAATCAACTTCAACAGCTCAGATCTGCTCGGCAACAATAAACAATAAAAGTGTGTAGTTTACTATACTTATGAAATAAGCTTGCAGAAACTTAATAGTAAAACACAATAATATCATTCACACATTTTGACACCATGATTTAACGTGGAAACCCAATATGGGAAAAACCACCAGTAACATGCTACCAAAATTTTACTCTTCTGAAGTAATGCCCTGTGAGGAGCCAACCCTGTTAAAGGTT
>MU224425.1:2740381-2763352 GCA_018584345.1 Thuja plicata
AATGTCAAATTCCTGCAAAAGAAGAAGCCATCTTGCTAACCTGCCTATGATAGCAGGTTTGTTCATGAGATATTTTATTTCTGCATGGTCAGTATGAACAAAAATAGGATAGCCAGTTATGTAATGATGGAATTTGTTCAAGGAATATACTACTGCTAGTAATTCTTTCTTTGTCACTGTGTAGTTTAACTCTGGTCCATGGAGGCTTTTGCTAATGTAGTAAATTGCATTTTCCAAGTTACTAGACTTTTGTCCTAGGAAAACACCTATTGCATAGTCTGAAGCATCTGTGTGAATGGGAAATGGAAAATTCCAATCAGGACCCCTAAGTATGGGTGCAGTGGTTAACAGTTTCTTGAGCTGCAGGAAGGATTCATCACATTACTTTTGTCCAGTTAAATTCAGCCTCTTTAGTAAGCAAAGTATACAGAGGACTAGCTATTTGACTAAAATTTTGGATAAAACTTCTATAGTAGCCAGCATGTCCTAGGAAAGACCTAACATCTTTCTGCTTTATAGGAATAGGCAATGTTAGAATTACCTCTATTTTCACAGGATCTACCTGGATTCCAGCTTCAGATATAAAATGTCCCAGCACTATACCTTCTTGCATCATCATGAAACATTTGTCACTATTGAGAGACAAATTGTGTTCCTGACATCTAATTAGCACTCTCTCCAAATTCTTCAGGGCTTCCTCAAAGGTGACTCCAAATGTAGTAAATTTGTCCATATATATCTCCATACAATCATGTGATATATCAGCAAAAATGCTGATTACAGCTCTCTGGAAGGTAGCTGGTGCATTGCATAGGCCAAATGGTAATACAGAATAGGCCTATGTACCCCAAGGGAATGTGAATTTATTCTTCTCTTGATCTTCTGGAGCAATGTTGATCGGGTTGTAACCACTGTATCCATCCAGAAAGGAGAAATATTTCTTACCAGCTAGAGTGTCTAGGACTTGATCAATAAAGGGTAAAGGAAAATGATCCGTCTTTGTGGCATTATTAAACTCTTTGTAATCCACACATATTTTCTATTTCCCCCCTTTCTTAGGTACAATGACTAACAATGATACCCACTTGCTATCAGAGATTGGATAGATGAAGCCAGCATCTAGTAATTTTTGTAATTCACTTTTGACTATCTCTCTCAATGCTGGATTTATCCTTCTTTGAGGTTGGCGTAGTGGTAATTTTTCATCATTAATGTAGATCCTATGGGTATAGAGCTTGGGTTTTAGTCCTAGCATGTCTCCATAATTCCAAGCAAAGGCTTTCTCATGCTTACACAAGAGTTTAGCTAACTGTTCCATTTGCTGAAGTGGCAACTTGTTGTTTACATGGAGATTATGACCAAGGGAAACTTCCACAATAGTTGTTAGCTCTACCCTTGACATCTTAGGTACTGGGTTTGTAGCAATTTCACATGGTAACAATTGGAGAATTACTTAAGGGCTTGCTGGAAAGATACAGTCTTCATAGGTACATAGCTACAGAATAATACTTTCAGAAACATCTTTTGCTGCTATACACTCATTGGTAAGAATACTCTATATTACATCATCTTCCTCTTGCATTTTCAGAAAAGACTGTCTATGCATCATCATGAGCTGAGCAACCGAATTGACCTCTTCTTCCTCATCTCCTAGTTCTAGCCAAATGGGATCCCTCACATTTGGCTGAGGCTGCGCAGGAGGATAGAGTGCTATTTTCTTTATTGCCTGACCATTTGAAATTGTCATACTTCCTGATCTACAACTAATTTTTTCATCAGTGGTGGCTAACCAAGGTCTCCCTAGGATGACTAGATAGCCAGCAAAGTTTACTTTTGGTGATAAGATGAGAAAATCAGCAGGGTATTCCTATGAGTCTAGGGTAACTACCACATCTTCTACAAGACCATCTGGAGTGACTGTTGAACTATCAACAAGTTGTAATATTGTTGGTGTTATTCTTAATCCTTCTATACTTAGTCTGTGCATTGTATCTTTGGTCATCACATTAATTTCTGCCCCCAAATCAACTAAAGCATTTTTAACAGATTGTCCATTAATTATCAAGTCAACTACTGGACTTCCAGGGTCTGAATACTTGGGTATAACTACCTTTCCCAACATGATATCCGCAAGTTTCCCTATGACATGAACTGTTTGAGGGTCTTTCTTCTCCCTCCCAGGCTTTTTAAGGCATGCATCCTTAATTGCTTTCCCATAGATAGGAACATCTTTGATAGCTTGAAACAAAGGTATTTGGATGTGCATATTTTTTAGCTACTCAAGAATATCAAAAGGCATTTCCTCTTGGGATATAGGTTTTTCTATTGTGAGCCTTTGTGGAAAAGGAGGTTTAGCTGAGGTTTCATCATCAGTTTTGCTCAATTTTTGAGTTGACTGGGTGGTATTTTGCAATATAGCCTCTAGAAGAGGTGTTGATGCTGTAGGAGTGTCTGCAACTTCTATGATAATAGGTTGTTCGGGTGCAGGCAAAGTAGTACCTGACCTCAAATGTATGTCAGATATCTCTAGAGCGTAAGCAGGATACTGCTATGTATCAGTAGTATACATTGGCTTTTGTTGTTGCTTGTTATTTAGATTTGGTTGTGGCTCAGCAGGAATTGCTTTGGATTGGGGCCAGTGGCTATAGGAGGCGGCATTATTGTAGGAGGTGGCACTGGTGGCGGTAATTGTGGAAAAGAAGGATTTTGGTTAGGCCACTGTGGAGGTCCCCTCCATTGATTATTTTTCTGCCAATTCCCTGGTGGTGGTTGCCATTGGTTTTTCTGGTTAGGCCACTGGTTATTTTGTTGGTTAGACCATTGGTTATTCCAGGGTGGTTGAGAGTACTAAGGATTATTCTGATAACTTTGGTTTTTCCATTGACTATTGTAAGGATTTGAAAATTGTAATGGGTCTTGAGGTATACCTTGTCATGGTTCCCATGGGAAAAGTTGAGCAATGAAAAACACTTTCTCATTATCTCCTTCTATCTTCATGTACTCAGTAGGCAAATGTTGATTTTCTAGGTTCACCACCAGCTTGCACTCGCAGTCTTTCTTTTATTTCCGGCAATGAGGGCAATATTCAGCCAACTGCAATTCAGTGTCTACATGTTTATTCTTGGTAGTCATGGTGTCAAGATGTGTGGAAACATCATTAATGATGTCTTTCTTGAAATCTGCTAGCAAGTTAGATATCTCCAACTGAGAAACGCTTGAACTGCTCCCTTTAATTGTTGTGGACCGATATCCTCTGCCTTTCTTCCCAATTGATCTGGAGTAGTTGAGACAGATTTTCTTGAGATCATCCCAAGAGGATTGGAATATGTCCCCACCAGCGATGAGGTCTAATGCTTCTAGATAGCTATCATTCACTCCTCTCAAGAAGATTAGTTTATGTGAATCCTCCGCCAAAACATGCTGGGGATTCTTCTACATGGTGTATAAAAAATGTGAAACACAGTCCTCCAAAGTTTCATCCTCCTTCTGCGACATTCTAAAAATTTCATCTCCCCTTGGGTCACTCCCCTTGCAATATTCTTTGTATTTCTCTAGAAACAGGGTCTACATCTCATCCCATGTGTCTGCTGCATTTGCTCTTAATCCCATGAACCACCGTAAGGCTGACTCTTTCAGTGTTGCTCGAAATAGCTTGAGTTTGTGGGCATCAGTGTTATATTCAAAGCTATGATAGAGGATGTCAAACTCAAACAAAAGGTGTCAGGATCTTCAATTATCAACCCATAAAATTTTGGAAGTGAAGCTGAGGGTATATTCTTGAGGTTTGCATTGTTTATAAAGCTTGGCAGAGGAAATGGGAAAGTAGGGTGTGCCATTACTAGAGGTATCAGGGGTGGTACTTTCTGTTGGAAAGGAATATTAGCCACAAGATTTTTATTAGTAGGTGTGGTTGGGTCAGAATTATCAAGAAAGCTGGCCAAGATTTCAGCAAAAGGCCGAAAACCACTTATATCAAAAGATCCTTCTCCAACGGTAGATGCTGCAGGAAACTCAGGACTTGCATCAACAAAAGGAAACTCAACTTCTTCAGCTTGCTCATTCAAATTCATAGGTTCTCTTGGAAGAAATCTGCCATATTAGTCTCTTCTTCTTCCCCTTCGATGCATGCAAATGAATTCTTCACACTGGTGAAGCAAATTTAGGACCACAAACTATTAAACTAACTAAAAGACTCAAAAGGTTTCTTAGCTTGACACCATCCCCGGCAACGGCACCAAAAATGAACTGCCTCATAATAAGTTCTTAGTAATCATGCCCAAAGTCTCCCTTAGGAATAATGTATTCAATCTAAGGATCACTTCTCCCACCATGAGGTGCATTTATTTTGTCAACCCAAGGACGTATACTTGAAATGGTACAACACAGTATGTGCACTAAGTTCCTTAAGGAGCCATCTACCTATGTTGTAGGAAAGTAAAATACATGAAAGGAATCTATATTAGGGTTGTAGGAAGGGAGACACACTTAGTCCTTACTAAAATGAATGCTACAACTTTCAAACTTCTACTGAAATCTATTCTTTCAACCTAGAGCATTCACAAAAGCTATCCTTGCAGGTGCTGCAGGAACATTCACAAAGTACAATGCTGCTAGAAGAAACTGTAATCTTATATCTAAAATAATGGAAATGTAGGAAGTAAATCTATTCTACTTCTACTCTAATCCACCTACCAAGTGGGCCCCCTTGGTTGGCTTCTACTAAACTATGAACACAGAATATGAACCAAAAGCTACTTCATTATCTTTCAAAATTGGTTACATGAAAAATAAGACATGAAGCTGAAAATGAACTTGCTGAACAAGATACAATCAGAACCTTGTTCTTCTTCCAAAAATCTGAACTTACAAAAAAATAGTCTCCTCCCTATAAATAGAGGATTGACTTCTTTATTCCAAAACAAAAAAGGAACTAACTAACTAAAACCGCACCAAAGAAAGAGAACATGAAGCACAACAGCCAATGATGTGCACAATGAAGTCTAGGTGATCAAGTCAACATGCTGGTAATATGAAGGGAATATAGTAGAGCTATATTTATGCATCTCTGAAATAGTGGCTCCTGATTTGCAGCAGTCGTGTCTTCTGTTGCCATGATGGCTTATCCGCACGAAGCTAGTCTTTACGTCCTCCTTCAATGTTGTCGACCACTCCTAGCGACTCCTACTTCCTGGCAAGATTAGTTAATATGCAAAAGATATTCATGCAAGAATCTTATCAAATTAATCATGATGTTAGAATACACATTCAGATTATTATATGAAATACTGCAACATATATATAATATTGGTGTAATATGACATATCTATTCCACCCATGGCTTAATGGTTCTTTTCTGTACTTAACAAAATTTCAACTGACTTAAAGTTCACAATTGTTCTAATAATACTTGAAAATAGAGTGCAAGGACTAATATAATAAAGACAGTAAAATAGGCTCATCAATACTGATTCACCCCTCCCCTCTCAGTACATCATTCCAATAAATCCAATAGAGTTGGTATCCTTGAACTTCTTTGGTGATGAGGATGAGGATTTCATAGAGACGATCCTCTGAAAGATCAGATTTTAGATGGATCTTGTTGAGATGTGTAGGAAGATTGTAATGATGTATCATCCCTTACTACAAAAGTGAACCCTTTCTTTTGTATCATTCATTAATGTAGTTAAGCTCAGAGGATCCAATAAAGGACTGTCCAAACTTGCAGCCAACGATAAGAACAACAGCGCAAATACATAACAACATAGTATATAGCAACTCATATCAATTTGTATTCATTTTTAGATTCAATTACATACAACATGTCAGGCTGTAAGGTCTTCCCGATTATGGCCAAATACAATGAAATCACACTAAGATCTAACACCGAGATCTTCTGCAAGCATCAGACCATTTGCCTTATGCCAATACACAAAAACTTACTGCAAGCTTTAGCTCCACCTTCCAAAATAGTTTACATCTGTGACACACCATACAACAACCTAGTAGGAACTCTAAGATAGAATCTAAACTTGTGCTCGCAAGCCACCAAGAAATTTTCTTACCTCCTAAGCCAACATGCTACTAGCTCTTCCAGCTTCCTTCCACTATCTCAAATCCATAGATCTTCACAAGAACTCTTCTAGTTCCTCTTCTACTCCTCTATTCTTCCTACAACACTCTAGCTGACCTTCTTTATTTATACAACTTTGCCACAAGTCAGAATTACAAAATAAATAAATCACAAACATAAATCAACATCGAGAAAACAACACCCAATGTTTGCTTCACTAGTCGGCTTGCAATGATCATTAAATCTACCAGATTTAGGTCCACATAATCTCCAAAGAGATACCACATAAATTTCATGACCCAAATTAAATGCATCAGTCGGCCATCAAGTCGGTCAACGGATCCAACCAAAGAACCCAGTCAGTGAGCAAGAACACCGAAAGACCAGTCACTCGGTGAGAAACAGAACTGAGGCACCAGAAACTAGTCAGTGAAGCCACCGAACCATTTGCACCCCACTCAAGGAAACAACTAAGAAATTACAACAGTCACTAAAACCCATCGGTGAGACTGAGTCACCAACAAAAACTGAGCTAACAATATCCAACTTAGTGAACTCAACGAGCCAAATAGTCACTGCACCTGGGAAAACATCCATCAAGCAAGTAGCCACCAAGGTTAGGCAACCTTCAACTGAGTAATCCAACCTAGAACTCCATCCTTCAACCAATCTCCAAAGTAATCAAAAATCTGACAGCCACAAATTTTCCAAGAACCTTAGATGCCCCTGCATCAGACACTCAGGGTAACAAAAGAAGTGTGTCCCACACTTAGACTCTAGAAGAAAATTAGGAATCCACCACCTCATCTTAACCATCGGTCTCCACATCCTCAAGGTAAAGAACAAAAACTTCCACACCAACACATCCTACCTTTTATGATCTGATCTCCACAATCTCTGCTCTGAAACAGACCAGCTACCCAATCCACTAACATACCCAAGCACAAGATCTGCAAGTTCTTCATACCACTCATCACCATACACAAAATCACCTCCTGGAAACGGTTCATCAGATATAAGGAATTCATAAACTTCATGCATTCCACCTCCTTTGTCCTTCAACCAGTCATCCTTCTTCAGCACCAAGAAGTTCATTCCCAAATATCCATTTCTGCCAAGGAAACTCAGTTCCTCCTTCCATACAAGTACACCCAACCAAACCAAGTCAGTCTGCAACTCTCCAACATCACCATCAACAACAATAAAATCATCAAAGCACTCAAGCTTATCAACAAGAAGCATATCAAGATGTCCACCATCTTCACCAGTCTCATCCACAACCTCATACCGATCAACAAAACAATCAACATCAATGTCCTTAGACAAAGGTAACTCTTTCTCATCATTAAAAATCTCATCAACAACAAGATGCTCTGCAATTTCCATATCAGATCCATCCATCTGAGTATGAAAACCAACCACCTCTGCAACAACAACATCAACTTTCTCCTTCCTCCTTCGAACAAGTCTTTGCGTCGGCCAAACAAGTCTTGGTCTGATTGGAAAATTCCAATAGACATTACACACACTCTGTTCTGCCAACCGATTAGTTAACTCCTTAAGCCTTATGTCAATTCTACACATGATATTCTCCTCTAACATGTGAAACTTCCCCATTACCAAATCCATCAGGTCCTCTGCCCAAAGTTCAACAACAACAATAGATCTAGGGTTACCGAGCTCAACAAAAGAAACCCTAATCTCTTCCAAGACCCCAGTCTTCAAATTCTTCATCTCACCATGGATCTCAACTACCAGATCCTCAACAATCCAATCAACCATCCCAGGGTCTAATCTTCTTGGAGACATCATCCAAGATCTTCAAAAATCCTTTGCAACAAATACAATTCTGACCACCTTGTGACAACCTCCAAGTTATTGTAAGTGTGATCTACCATCAGCCACCTCACAAACAAATAGGCCACAATGCACAAGTTCATGAATAAAAATCTGAAACCAATCTCCCATACGAAATGAACCAGTGCTGATACCACTTGATGCAGTCAAGCTCAGAGGATCCAATAAAGGATTGTCCAAACTTGCTGCCAACAACAAGAACAACATAACAAAAACATAACAACACAAGATATATCAACTCATATCAATTTGTATTCATTTTTAGATTCAATTAAATGCAACATGTCAGGTTGTAAGGCCCTTCTGGTTACGACCAAATACAATGAAATCAAACTAAGAACTAACACTAAGATCTTCTACAAGCATCAGGTCACTTACCTTCTACCAATACACAACATCTCACTGCAAGCTTCAACTCCACCTTCTAAACTAGTCCAGATCTGTGACACCCCACACAGCGACCTGGTAGGAACTCCAAGATAGAATCTAAACTTTTGCGTGCAAGCCACCAAGCAATCTTCTTGCATCCTAAGCCAACATGCTACTAGCTCTTCCAACTTCCTTCCACTATCTCAGATCCGCAGATCTTCACAAGAACTCTTCCAGTTCCTCTTCTACTCCTCTTTTCTACCTACAACACTCTACCCAACCCTCTTTATTTATACAACTTTTCCACAAGTCGACATTAAAAAAGAAATAAATTACAAACATAAGTCAGCATCAAGAACACAACACCCAATGTGTTCTTCACCAGTCAGCTTGCAATGATCATTAAATTCACTAGATTTAGGTCCACACAATCTCCAAAGAGAGATCCCACATAAATTTCACGACCCAAATTAAATGCATTAGTTGGCCTGCAAATTGGCCAAAAAATCCAACCAAAGAACCCAGTCGATGAGCAAGAACACTGAAAGACCGACCACTCGGTGAGAAATAAAACCGAGCCACCATAAAATAGTCGGTTAAGCCACCGAACCATCTGCACCCCACTCGATGAAACAACCAAGAAAAAACAAAATTCACCAAAACCCTTCAGTGAGACCAAGTTGCTAACAACAATCAAGCTAACAATATCTAACTCAATGAACTCAATGAGCCAAATAGTCATCCAGCTCGAGAAAACATGCATTGAGAAAGCAGCCACTGAGGTTGGGCAACCTTCAACCGAGTACTCCAACCTAGAACTCCATCCTTCAACCGAGCTCCAAAGTAACTGAAAATTTGATAGCCACAAATTTGCTAAGAACCTCAGATGCCCCTGCATCATTCATATATCACATGGTGGGCTCCCACCCAGACGTCGTGGATGGCTTGGAAGCTTTTTATTATCTAAATTTGAAGAGAAGATGGAGGATAAATTTGGTCGCTTCTATAATTTTGAAAAGTAGGTGATGGATGAGAGTATATAGATGATTCTCTCTGTAGTGTATGAAGAAAAGGCAACTAAAAAGATGAAGACTTGTATAGATAAAGCCAAGGACACATTACGAAAGGTCCAATTCTATATCAAATGGATGGATGACCCTAATCAGGAGTCCTTGAATACATGCCTAAAGAACTTTGAAGTATATAAGGTAGGGTAAGTGCACCAAGAGGGTGTTCAAAAAAGTGGCCACCCACCTAAAAAACAACAAAACACCCCTAACGCAATCGACTTACTTTAAATTCAAATAACCTGATCGCACTTAGGTTCGGTAAATTCCTATGACAAGAACAAGGCTAGTTAATAGGCATGTATAACAAGGCTAAGGCTTGGGAGCTTCATTTTCCTCCATTTTCCTCCCTTTTCTCGTATTTTTTTCTTCAAAACAAGTTTCTCAACATCTTCATCATTAGGTTTACACATCATCAATTGGGTATTTGTAGAAGTACCACCATAATTTCACACATCTTTTGAGCTTTCTAATCGTTTTTTTTTTGTATTTTTAGACAATGTTAACATATTATAGGTTAATTTGTCTTACCGGTGTTTGTATAGTTCTCAGAGACATATGTGTACCATTTTTTAATACATTTTGATCTACTTGACCAAATTTTTTAAAAAAATTATGATTATTGTGCACTTGATTCTTTACACTTTAAATTTTTTTTTTCATTTTTGAATATTTTGATGCAACTTATGTTTCACGGACGAACATGCATATGATTTTCAAGATGTGCCCACTTCAAAAAATCATTTTAAAAAAATACTCAACAAAAAATAGACAACTTCTAGCTCTCACTCTTAAATATCTTTCTACCAAATGATTTTTTAAAATACTAAATCTAACTATGACTTTTTTTATGCACACACTAGACACTATGTTATATTTTTCTAAAAAAATCAGGAACACTTTTCTATGCACATAGGATTTGACCCTCTTAATCTCATCCATTTAAAAAAAAACTTTAGTAGTTTACAAACTAGATTTAGAGTACTACGATTCTTGTTATTTTTGCATCTTCTAATTTTGAATGCATAACTCAAATTTCTCTTTCAACTTTAGGTTTACCTAATTTTATAAAAAAAAGTAGCCACTTCTACCCCCTTTTTTTCACACCATCTTGGTGCACTTACCCAACAGCTGATTGGGGTAGCCTTCCCTCGTATTCTTTCATTTATGCATCTATTTTTTGTTTCCAAAGGGACTATGGGACCCTAATTTTCCTATTCCGTAACTTTGGAATGAGCTTTCCAAATGTCACATTCAAGCATATCTACTACAACAAACATCCTGCCACCTACATTTAATGCTCCAAAGGATAGGTTTGGATCCCTCCTATCACAAGGACATAAGCACAATTGTCAATGAAGACGATAGGTGAAGGATTATCCATGGGTTTTCTATATTTTTACGACAGGGCGCCCTTTTTACATTTAAGAAAAGGTGCAGGTACCACACATATTGACAGAGCCCCAATCCAACATTGAATGAAAATATATGGGTTCTTGGAGAAGTACAAGATACTCTGGTCAGCTTGCACACTAACTTCTTCCCTTGGAGTCAGACCCATAAGTTTCCTTGTCCTTCTCTCTTTCTCTCTTCTTGGGATTCATAATGAAGGGACTTGTTCCCTATAAATGTAATGATTTGGGTCATTGTTATGGTCCAAGAAATTTTGAGGCACCTTAGGCATTTAATAAAATAATTTTGTGAAATAGATATTTTAATTTCTTGGAGATGTGTATGGAGAACTAGTGATTGATGGTGTATTATTTCTGATCAATGCAAAGAACAATGAGATACTTGTCTTCCATGAGCATGTTTGTTTATCAATGAATGATATCTCTTGCATTTCATATTGTCCTTTATCCAAGAATGTTTTAAAGCTCTTTGTGTTAGTATAGTCATTGGATGTAATATGGAATGAATATTGTCTCCTTAATGTATGATGATTGATAGTCATGTATGTTATTGGTAAATATATTGCACTTTTCTTGGATTTAGTTTGATTATTTGTTATGGCTAAGAGATAAATGTTGGTGTTTATGTTCTCCTCTAACCCTAAACTAGATTTTTATGTTTCTTTTCAATTTTTCAAAGCTAACATTCTCAAGATTCACTGTTCTAAAGCAATCAACTAACATACCCCTTGGAAAAAAAAAACACGTGTCTGCTTGGCTATCCAACAATATCAAGACTTGACATCCAGGGGCTTGAGAGGATAGGGATCCTGATCACTTCCCTCTTTCAGGCAGAGTTAGTTGGTAACACTCGGCTCTCCCCTGTCGACCCATGTCTAAAAGCACCATCAACATAGATGACTTTGCTAGTGCTATTGACTTACTGACGCAATGCAATAGTCAAATTTTGATGCTTCTAACTTCCATCAATCATTGGAAATAGTTCCATCCATAACCCAAAGTAAAGTACAAGGAAATTTTCCCTTGAAGGTAATTGAAGTTTTGTTTACATTTTTGGTATCTTTTTTTATAGCCTTTTCCCTTGATGGCAAAGGGGGAGAATAGTAGAGAAAGGGGAATATAACTAAGGGGGAGTTTAGTAGAGGTAAAATATATGCTAGAGTATTGAGATGAAAAAGGGTTTAAGGGGGAGCTTTGCAGCTAATGCAGAAAGTTTTGAATAGTTTTGATTGTTGTACTCCTTTGGGTATGTTTCCATTAATGAAAAAGGGGGAGATTGTTGCAAGGTTGTCATTGATGAAGGATAATGTTGTAGTTATGCCATACTAATTTTCATTGATGTCAACATCCCTTTGTTGGCTTATTCTATTATGGCTCTCAATAATGCCTTTATATTCAAGATTTCAAGGGTTTTGGTGCTTCTATTAGATTGTAATTTTATTCTATATTTTTGGGAAATGGTTAAGGAATGGATGAAATGTATAATCTCAAACTAACACCATTATTTTTTGTGTTTTGGCCGAATCATGAAAGCAAGAATGTTGTTGTAGACACCTAAATCTAATTAACCTAATTCAATCATATTTAGTGCCTTATGGGACATATCATCTAAGTAGTTAAGCATTACATAATTGACCTATATCATCCCCTAGCCCTAATTAATTTAATTAATTGGCTATAGTCATGATTAATTGTCATAAGCAACCAATAGCTTAATAATTAATTAAAACCCTATTCCCCTATTATTGAATGAATATGTTATTTATGTAATTCAATTCATTAATATTCCCTTTAACCCATAACCTAACCTATCTAAATCACCTAACTCAGAGCTCAAATTAATCCCAATCTCTTCACCCATGCTGATCCTAATCCTAATCCTAATCCTATCCTAAACCCTCCCTAATGATGTCACATTTATAATCTTTGGATTAGGAATTTGATTGCTTCCCCAAATTCAACCTTCTCAAGCTCTATCTTATCCCGTCACCCATGCCTCATTAATGCCTCTTACACTCCTCATTAAAGCTCTTACACCCTCATTAATAGCCTTATCTCCTAAAGTCTCTATTGGAAACACTGAGAGGGGGGGTGAATCAGTGTTTAACTAATTATTCTATTTCAGCAATTTGAACATAAATCAAATAGACAATGTATGAAGCATAACATAATAACACATAACACCATATATGTTTACAGGGAAACCTTGATCAAAGGAAAACCCCGGTGGGAATTAGGACCCACAAATGATTGTACTAGTATAATGAACTTGTTAAGGTTCATTTTCCCTGTTAGAAGTAGTCTTTACAATGCAAGTACAATGACCCTATTAGGATTCTTTTACAAAATCTTGTTAGAGGTGGTTGGCTCACTGCCAGAGCTCACTGCTCAATAAGATGAAGGCTACAACCTTCTTGATAATAGATATACACTATATCCAAAAGTGAACTGATGTATATGACACAATTGTCTGATCAATTCCGTTTATACGATGATGCTCTTATTCTCTTAAAGATCTCTATCTCATATTGATATCTCTATATTGTTCTTCTATATCTCTTCTCTTCCTTTTTCTTCGACTCCTCTAATACAACTTTACTTGTCATATATATATATATATATATATATATATATATATGTTCATGCCTGAATAGACATGACCAAAAAATAAGACCTTAGTCGGCCCAAAAACAACATTCACAACACTTCGAAACAAATTGGCTTAAGCATGTTTACAATAATGTTTAATACATAATAAAAAACTTATTACAATAAGCGCTTGGCCTTTACACAACAAAATATTATACGCTAAATCAAAAACTGTAGTCAGCTTCATACTCTATTTTTTGAGTTGTTAGTGCACTTAATCTTTCTTTAAATTCTTCGTATTGTTATTCCGTACCATGCATGTATGGACTTAACATATTCACATATCATGGATCTTATTTATGAACGCGCATAGCCTGATTCGATCGTACGCACGTGCGTTGGTGTTTTGATCGACTACATATCTCTGTTTTGTTCTGTCTTTCATACGTAGCCATTTTGTTCTTCAAATTTTGCTGTCAAAACTTTGTATGAGTTTGTTGCCATAATTAAAACACAAAATAAGCCATATTCTCCCCGAGTCAACTTGCCAAAAATCTCCCCCTTTGTCATTAATGGCAAAAAAGGAATGTGGCCAAGTTACTCAAACTTTGACTAACACCCAAAAAAGTGTATATCATCCTTTTTATTCAAACTTCTATATATAGCATATACATATACTCCTTATATACATTACTCCCCCTTTGACATTAAGGAAAAAGGTGTCAAAATTGTAATTCCTTGAGTACTTACTCTGAATATACATCTGGATAAGCAATCTATAGATTTTTGATCTCTTGTTGCCAGAATGCCTTCAGTGCATCAACTGCTTGAAGATGGGCGCACAAGGCATATGTAAGCTTCTCCATCTTTGTTAGATCCATGTTAGGTCCTTCATCATATTTAGCAATGGTTGCATCTATCTATTTTATGTTCTCATTTAGAACAGCTAATGAGGGCGCAAGTGCATTTCTTAGTTGAGTCTTTCTGGTTCTTATCTTTCCGATCTCCAACTTAGCCTTTTCAATCTTGTCTAACTTCCCTTGATAGATATTGATGCATACATTAATATCTTGTGAGGATGTTTCAATTTATTTTCTAACACTTTCAACTAAGATGTCAGCTTCCTCAATCTTTTTGATGTGCTTTGAGGTGAATTTCAATATGTCCATGTAGTTTGCTATTACATTTCTGCCTTTAGTTGCTAGTTCTTTCAAGATTGCTTGACCACTATTCAATGAGTTCAGATCTAAAGAGAAATTATTTGTCAATTCATCTAATCTTCCTTTCTTTTTTCTGCAATTTTAGTAGCAGAGTCTACTAAACTTGTGAAATGTGATTTGAAGCTTGTCAAGATGCTGTCAACATCATCAACTGACGAAATCTTAGCCATTTTCTTATCTGCTGGAACTAAGTCATTTACAATTTTCACTGTCTCCAGAAAGAGAGGGTTTCTCATGACTTGTTTTTCTTTGGCTTTCTCCATGGCTAGCACACTGATCTTAATCAAATCTTCTTCTTCCCAACCATCTAGATTTTTTGAATCAAGGGTCAAGCTTGACAACAATCATGGTTTGATGGATGGAGTATGTATTACATTCTGACTGCCATCCACATATTCACTCTTCACAGGGATCTCCATAGCTGGTGTTTCATTAGTTTGATTGTCTTCCTCATTATTCAAATCTGTTGAATCTTTAGAGGGAACTTCATCTTTTTGTAAGGATGTGTCATCAGTGCATACCTTTTCTGTCTTTTCAATGTTGACAAATGCTTGTTAAACTTTGTCCATGTCATTGTCAGAAGCGATCATGGATATTTTAACATCATCAATCATAATAGTTTCTTCTGAATCTTTGGTTGTATCGAAAGCTATTGAAATAGTGGGTTTTGAATCATGTGGACCTGTCATAGGCACATTTTGAATAACTGGTTCTTTGTTCTGTTTGGGAGGAGCTGGAGTTACTTTTTTTGTAGGCATCGTTGATGGATACATGTTTCTATCTAGAAATACCCACTCAAATGCTTTTTGAGTCTCTTCACCAACTAGTTCATATTCTTTTTTCATGATATGGAGAACTCTTATTTTGGTTCTGAGATGAGGCTTTACTAAATCCAACAGAATGACTTTCTCATCATGTGAGAAAATAGGGAGGAGACTGTCTAATGTTT
Organism: Thuja plicata; assembly: GCA_018584345.1. Lineage (NCBI taxonomy): Eukaryota > Viridiplantae > Streptophyta > Pinopsida > Cupressales > Cupressaceae > Thuja > Thuja plicata. The sequence continues at coordinate 2,755,915 of MU224425.1, forward strand.
CTTCTCTTATCCTCATATCCTATTCAATTGCTTGCCTTTTTAATACATCAAGTATGTTCCATAATTTGTCTAGTATAACTATTTTGAGTTCCAATACTATCCTCTTAAACTTGATCATGTGAGAGATAATCATAGAGTGAATTTTAGATTTGTCTATCTCTTGATACTTGTCATATACATTTTTGATAGATTCTAGTCTTCCTTCATTAACAATTTTTTTCTTTAGGACCGTTAGACTAGGTCTGAATCCTACCTTAGGAGGGGCTTGAGTGTTCATTTCCTTGCTCCTTGTGGTTCTTTAGGATGGGTGACTTGTAGGAACTTGCTTCTTCCTTCTAGTCATTTTACTGGGTATAGAAGGTGGAGAGGGTTCTAGATCAATGGTAGTTGATGGCGCAGATGTACCTTCATCATATTTCTTCTTCTTCTTTTTGGGTATATCATCAGATTTTTCAATTTTCATTTTTGCAGAAGTTTTCTCAAGTTCTTTTGCAAGCTTATCTTCCCTAGCTTTGTCTAGGTCTTCTTGTGTGACAACATGAACTTTTAGGATATTAGATGTAGTCCTTGATGCCTTTCTTTTGTTGTCTACACTGTACAAGATAGAATCAACTTGATTTGTCTTTTCTATGTAAGTAACCCATCTAGGTTCATTAGGATCCTTGGGTATAGATAGGAGAACTTGTGCATACCCTTCCAAAACCTATTCTTCAACTTCATAGCCAAGTGGATAAATCCATTTTTTCTTGGTTCAACTGCCTCCATGAATGTGCAATCATTTTCCACCATAAAGCATATGGTGTCTTTGTAATTATCAACTATCTTATCCGGTATCTTGAACCTTTTCTGCATCTTGATCCTGAATGTTTTGATCTCCATGTCCATAGAATCTTTCACGCTGATTTCTGATGTAGCCTTTAGTGATATCTGAGACATAGTGGGTTTACTCCTATCTAGGTAAAGATTGGCAACTTTACCAACTGTAAGATAGAAAAATGATTTTTATGGACTAAGAGTGTTTTGATACTCAAATCACTTATCACCTTACATTTAATGTTTAGAGTGGAGGGATAAATAAGACATTCCCCTTTATTCTCAAATGCACAAAGGAAGGATCCAAATTGATCAACCCAAAAAGGATCAATGCATAAATGAATCAATCTATTGGAAATACGAATAAAGAAGGAGATCCTAGGTTTCCCTCTTAAAATGTGTGTGAAAATGAATGTAAATGTGTGATAGATTTAGAATGATTAAGGATTTGAATTGAAATGGATAAGAGAAATTCACTAACCTTGAAATATTTTAGATCAAAGAATGTTGTTTTCTAAGGTTTGTACTCTGTTTCTGGAAAATCTAAAGTATGATCCAGAACCGGAACGCAGAGACGAACAAAGACCAAAAATATTTTTCTGATCTGAAACCATCTTGAGAAAAATTTCTACCTTGACCCAATAATCTCACCCCTGACCCAATAATCTCAACCTTGACCTGCCTAGGTCTAACAGAAAATATGTTCGCGGATCCTGATAGTTCGTTGAAAAGGGTATCTAGGTCTGAGTTAAAATGTTCAATCCTGAACCTGTACCAAAAAGAAAAAGAGATTTGTTTATTGGGGGGAGGGGTTTTCCTTAGTCAAACCCTGATTTAGGAATTAACCTTGAAATCAATAAAGTATAGGATGCTAGCAAGTAGTAGAATTGAATCTAGGAATGAAACTATGATATTGAATAGATATGCAATTATAATTCAAATGTAGCAAGTATGTAAATATGAAAGATTGGACTCAATATAAACCATAAAACTCCATGATTGTATGCTTGGAATCCACCTTGAAGATAATGAATGATTTTTGAGGATGCACAAAGGATCTTGAAGGAAGATCACACCACCATGATGGCTAGATCTAGGGTTTGAATGATGAATCTTGAATGTTTGAACCTAATCCCTTCAAAGGCTTGAAAGCTTGAATCCTTGATCTTCAATGGAGAACTTGAATATCTAAGAGGAAGACTTGAACACCTTGAAAGCTTGGAAACATGTATAATAATGGATGCTTGAACTTTTTTTTCTTCTTGACAAAATCTTGGTCAGAGCATTTTGCACTTAGAAGACTTCTTTTTGCTCAATATCGCTTAGAGAAAATGAGAGGAGAAAACTTCATTTTATATGAAACAAGGGCACAATATTCTAGAGAGGCCAACATATGAGAATTAAATCCCAATTAGATCCATTCCCCTAGAAGAGGACCTATATTAAATATAATTTAGGATTTTGCCGCTTTGAAACCCAAAATAGCCGACCCAGAAGCGAAAAAAATGAATTTTTGATGACCTCTGGAAGCCAACAAGCTTCCAGATTTGGAAGGGGGACCTAGGCCAAGGTCAAGGTTGACCCTGACCTAGGTCAAGGTCAATTTTGACCCTGACCTAGGTCAAGGTCAATTTTGACCCTGACCTAGGTCAAGGTTGAATTCGACCTTGACCCAGGGGGTCAGAACTCTTGGAAAAAGTGCAAGGTGGGATAGAAGGTGCCCGGAGAGGCCCAATCAGGGTCCTAAATAGGCACAGAAGCAGGAGATGATGCATAAATGAGGGGAAAATATGATGGTGGTCAAAAACATCCCCTAAGGAGGGCTAAACATTCTTATCATGGAATTTCTTCCATTTTAAGATGATACATTAAGCCCCCACTTTAGCGGAAGTATGGAAATCAAACATGCTTTTGGTAAAGTTAGAAGAAAGACTCTGGTGGATCGCAATGTGGTAGAACAACACTAGGTCAACGAAATGAGCCCCTAGACCAAAAATTCTAACTCAACATACATGCATAAAGATATGAAAAATAAAGAGCAATCAATCATAGAAACATACATGACAACATAAGCAGGACAAGAGAAACACTATAGATAACATAGCTTCATGATCTAATCCTACTAGCATGAAAGAGAAAGAGAGAGAAGGGAAAGTGATTACCTCACCTAGTAAGATGCCCACCTTACTATGAATCACCAAGGAGGAAGATCCCAATAGGTTCACCCATAAACTATGCTTGTAATTATAATGTGTCTTCTGATGGCTTTAGAAAATATCCATAGACCCACATTCTTGTATCACTATGAATATAAAATGTGTCTTTTCAGGATTTAGCAACTTATGTGTGTTACCTGCCAAGGATTTTGTATATTCAAAAATTTAAAAAGGGTGTGTATCTCTTTAGGATTTAGCAACTTATGTGTGTTACCTTCCAAGGATTTAGAAAAAATAAAAGTAAAAATGCGTGTCCCTTCAGGATTTAGCAACTTATGTGCGTTACCTTCCAAGGATTTAGCAAAAATAAAAGTATAAATGCGTGTCCATTTAGGATTTAGCAACTTATGTGCATTACCTTTTGAGGATTTAGCAAAATAAAAGTAAAAATGTGTGTCCCTTCAGAATTTAGCAACTTATGTGCGTCACCTTCCAAGGATTTAGCATACTGTGAAATATAAATTAATGTAAACTATAGTACAAGGGAGACCCTATATATTCCCCCCTCCTTATCATGACTACCCACTAGGTAGGTTAAGGAAGAGAAAAGAGGATACCTACTTCACAAGGTAAGGAGATATCCAGCTTTACAACAATGTATACCATATTCTTAGCGAAGAATCTTGACCCTTACATCCAAGAACATAGATAATCATGAAATGGATATGTCACTTATGGAAAAAGGATCCTCAAAAGGGAATAGATCTTATCAACAAGACCGCCACCATAGAGGATTGCTTAGGATAAAATGTCATCTTCTACAGAAAAGAGGGACCAAAGATTCAATCATCAAGCCCCCTATAATCAAGAGAAAGAGGAATCTTAGAATGAAGGAATCAAACTCTAACCCAAAGCAAGAGCAAGAGTTTATACAGAACATAATTTGCAAAATAAAGAAGAGGTGATGGCCTAGGAAAATCACCTCCCATATAAGAGGGTATCCATAGTCAAAAACATACATCTTTATAATGAAATAATGTTATATGATAAAAAAAATGCCACTAAGCTAAGGAAATTAGATCCTTAGATAGAGGAAGAAGGAAAATACCTTGCCCCCCAGGGGTGAAAGCAAGGGATATATCAAATTATATCAAGAGATATTGTAGCAAAGAGATATCATGTGAGAAGTGAAAAAGTAACCCTTGTGAGGGATAGTAGACTATTCAATTTCCAAGGTTAGAGATTTATCAACCATGGAAACCTAAAAACAACAAAATAGGTTATAATCAAGGACATAGATCCTTAATGAAAACCAAGTTTTTCATGTATGATTGGATATCACATAATAGATAAATATTGCTTAACCAACAGAAAGTGGATCCCAGAAAGACAAAAAAGAAGGAGATGGCATCCTTGCCCCCCAAGTGTGGGAACAAGGATGAAAAGGGGCCTATTATATCGCTCACAATACTATGCAAGACAACGAGCCCCAAAGATTAGTCTAACATTGTTTACATAGTATAGAGTTCCATAATAGGAACATAAATGTTATTTAGAGAAAATAGGATTGAAATATAACTCATTGCCACATGATATATAAATAACTTTACTATCAATGAGCTGCCTAATCTTATAATGTAAAGCTTGAAATTCATTAGAGGGATCATGAAATCTATGATAGAAACAAAAAGGAAGAATCTTCAAGTATAGACTACGTTTCTTTTTGTGTTTAAGTCTAGTAATTATCTTAGCACGAAGGAGTTTAGGTAGAACAACTTTTTAGTCAAATTCCTTCATGGGGTCATCATGTTTTGAAATGTTATTTGAGATGTTGGTAACATTGCTGTGTTGTTGAGGATTAAATCCCAATCCATAAGAATTTTCATGCCCCTCATTCGGTAAGGGCATTTGAATTCCTTGTTTATGCTTAGCACATCCTTGAGTATGAAATCCTTGTTTAACTAGTAAATGATAACCATGACCATAACAAGAAGCCATATGAAAAGAAGTCAATTGAACTCCAGTAGTCACTAAGTCATCATTAGTATGTTCGATTGATTCACAACAAGGAGAAACAGAATATATCCTAGGAGAAGATGAGGTAGGTGCTTGATTTTCCATAGGATCGTGACTAAGAGGGAGAGAATTAAGGGAATTCATATCATTTTCTGCTAATGCCTCATCACTAGAAGGACTCCCAATTAGGGGTAAAGAATCTATAATGTTTTCTTCTTTCTCCAAAATGTCTGCATAAGGAGAGTGTGTTTTAGAAATAGATTCATCATCATGTATGAATAAATCACCCTCTTGTACCAAATCATCTTCACAAGAAGGGGATAAATCAATGTATTTATCCAAGGGTTCATTCCAAAAAGTAGAATCATCCATAATGGCTTCATGAGGAAGAGAGTAATCAACGTCCAAATCCAAAGGTTCATCCCAAATAGGAGGATTATCCACCCTATCAATAAAGAACATTGTAGGAGCAACTAAATCTTGATCCCTAAAGTGGAAGAATTATATTCTAAAGTAGGCTCATAGAAAAGACATATATTAGGAGAAGAAGTAACATTTATCCTTAACTCACTTCTATGGTAAAGGTCAATTTAAGAGATTGTATAGGAGGATAAAATGGGAATAGGATCAATGGATATCTTATTCGAACAAATTTCATCCTCACTTCCATGTACCTCATTAGGGGATCTATCCTCTTTAGCAACAAAAGCCTCATCAAAGTATTCAAAACAAAAATCATACATGTTGAACACAAAGAAAAATGCAAATGTTTTTTGTATTTTTAAAGAAATTTTGTGATTTTTATGAATTTTGAAATATAAATGCAAGAGCATAAAAGAAAACCTACTCCTATATGCATGCAAGATCTGATATGAAATTCAAATCTAACACAAAAAATAAAGAGTTGTCTATTGCGGGTTCACAAAAATGTAAAAGAAGAAAAATGATTTTTATGGACTAAGAGTGTTTTGATACTCAAATCACTTATCACCTTGTATAGTTGGAAAATGGAAGCACTTCCATTGTAGACATGTTTAGCCTTCCGAGTAAGTGGTTTGGGGTCATGAAAAGCACCTTGAATGGGTTCCTGATCTTGACATGGCTTCTCCCCTATTCTGTCCCTCTTTCCACTCCTGTTTAGCCTAATTTCTGCATTCTGAACTGCAGACTGGTTATTCTGGGCTTCAGGGTCAAGGTCAACCTTTCAGGTCTATGTTGACCTTGACCCTAACCTAGGTCAGGGTCGACCTCAACCCTAACCTAGGTCAAGGTCAACCTTGACCCTGACCTAGTTCAAGGTCGACCTCGACCTTGACCCAGGGTTCAGATCCCAGGCTCTCACAGATTTTGGAGGTCGGCCTTTGCAAAAAGTATTTCCCGCTTTCGGGTCAGCTGTTTTGGGTTCCGAAGCATTGATTCCTAAATTATATTTTATATAGGTCCTCTCCTAGGGGTAAAGGCTTTAATGGGAATTTAATCCTCCTATGTAGGCCTCCTTAGAAGATTGTGCCCTAATTCCTTATAAAAGGGAAGCTTTCTCTCTCATTTTCTCTAAGTCTTCTAAGCATCAAGAAGTGATACTAAGTTCTCTATTGAAGCCTATGCATCCTTGAGAAATTGAGAAACATCATCAAGCAAACATCATCAAGAAATATTTCAAGCAAGCATTCATCCATTCAAGAATCCATTTTCATGAAGGAGATCCATTGGAGGCCATTGAAGGAGTGAAGCTACATGGTGCCCTTTTGATGATCTCTCCATCCACCTTCTTCTAAGCCTATTCCAAAGTCAAGAACCCATTCAAGACTTGGTGTTGGAGATCTATTAGCAAGAGATTGAAGACATCCTACCTTTCTACATTCCACATTTTGAGGTGTACTTGTGGATTCAAGGATTCGAATCCGCCACAAGGACTTTCACAAGCAAGGTGAATTTATGCATTTGCTTTGTTTACTTCTGTAATTTCAATTATATATTTGAGGTTAATTCCAAAAATAGGGTTTGACTAAGGCAAACCCCTCCCCCACAACAAAGAATCTCCTTTTTCTTGTAGGTACAGGTGCAAAATAGTGGATTTGAACCCAAATCTGGATACCCTTTTCGGCTTTCTTTCAGACGGCGTGAACAGAGTCACTTTCAGATCTGTGCAGGTCAAGGTTGATATTATTGGGTCAGGGTTGACATTTGTGGGTCAAGGTCAACATTTTTCATAAGACAACATCAGAACAGAAAAATATTTCTGGGTTTTGTTCGTCTCTGCGTTCCGGTTCAGGATCAACTGTCAGTTTTTCCAGAAACTCAATATAAACTTCAAAAAATAGAATTATTTGATCTGCAATATTTCAAGGTTAGTGCATTTCTCCCATTCCTTCAATTACTGTCATATATCATTTCTATACTTTTTATTAACAGAATTTAAGGTATCTCCTTTGTTATTCTCCTTTCCAAATAGT
>MU224425.1:2817160-2835708 GCA_018584345.1 Thuja plicata
CCTAGCCGAGATTGAGACTGAGACACACTTCATCTTCCATTGTCCTACTTACTATGAGATCAGAGGGAGATTCTATTGCTTATTCAGAGGGTGCAGTTCCTTGACTGCTTTCTTCAGCTACACCGATTAGAGATGCCTGACACCTTATTTCCCTGAGACTGTATAGCTCCGCGAGCATACTCTACAACTTCTTTTCCCCCAGAGACAGATTTTCGATCATCTCATTACGACCTTCTTCTCGCCCTTGTCTCCTTTACGGGGGGTGAAGCGGCCTCACATTGCCTCCATCACCGGTCACTCTAGATCTGTGAGACCACGTAGCACCTTTACCCGTCAGCGACACATCTCTAGCAGCTCACAACGACGACCCAAGGTTCCTGCTCACCTGGATCATTATCCTTCAGTGTTGGATTTCTTTCTACCTGAAAATGATCCTTAGTCCTTCTCTTGTGTCTGTTCTTCTTGCCTCCCGTTTCTTGTTCTCTTCTTTCTTTTTTCGCTCTTGGTTGTTTCCTCGACCACTGTTTGGTGGTCTATTGGTTCCTGTTCCTTTTGTTGTACCTTTCCAGTCCCTTAGACCCTTGTTGGTCTCTTGTTGGACATTAATAAATTTATCTTATCTTATCCTTACCCCCTTATGTACCTCCAAATATTGACACTTTGGTAAATAGGATTATTAAAGAAGATTGTAATTGAGCAATTGAACTACAATTATTTAATAAATATCCATTTATATTACAATTTTTATAAAATTTTAATTATATTTTATAATCAAAATATTTAAATATAGCCATTAAATTTAGAACCTACCAACTATTGACCCAAAACATATATCCATCTTCTAGGTGATTCAAATAATTTGAATAAATAAAACTGAATGGACAAAATTATGGCGAAAACTATAGCTTATTTTGTCCGAAACAGACAGTAGGTACGGGCGAATAAAAAACAAAGTGCAAGTAGCAAATAACGCGCCAAGTTTTGTTGACCCACAAAGGACAAAATGACACAAAATACGACTCCAAAGTCAGTGTAGTGTAATTAACGCTTACCGACGCTAATAATCTTTCATCGATATAAGCCTTGCACGCATCTAACTTTCCATTTCATTTCATTTCATTTCAATTGCATTTGTCTTTCAAACCCTTACAGAGATCTGTAACCAAGAGGAACGATGTGTGGAGGTGCGATTATATCACAGTATATATCTCCGAATCGGCGAGCCACAGTCAAGGATTTATGGCCCGATTTCGATAAGTTCGCAGACTTTGTTAATGGAAAAGCTGCAACAGAAAATTCCTTCAACGATGTCGATGGCTATGGCGACGACGAAGTTATGGAAGTTCAAGATTTTACCTTCCAGAAGCCTAAGAAGTGTGGTAAAGACAACATTTCGGTTTCTTCAGGTATGATTTGCAGTGTCTATTTTTTTTTCTCGTTTTTCTTTCTTTTCGCTTTCATGATTAGATTTTAGCACATATATTTACACCAGTTTTGCTGTTAAAGATTATACATGTATAAATGTGAAAAAATTATTTGAAAGTACGCATGTTTTTATCGGAAATTCGCGGTTATACACAAAGCACAGAGCACAGGTGTTCCAAAATCCATATTTGGTCTTGGCCGTGTAATCTTGAATCTAAACCCAAAAAAATTCCCGTTAAAAACAATACAGAAGAATAATTTTCTAATTCTATTTTCGGAGTTGCAGAACTCTTTTTTTTTGTCTGGTAAATTGTAACGTACTGTTGTTTTGGTAATTTACATTATTAATGATTGAGCCGTGGAAATCTATAATCTTAAATTTTTTGAGGATATAGTCTTAGTGTTTATATTTTTGGTTTTGGATTAGAAGAGGGGATTTTTGATCTGACTCCTTATTTTGAAGGGTTGGCTGCAAGGAGCGCAGGGAGGAAGAGGAAGAATTTGTACCGAGGGATCAGGCAGCGGCCTTGGGGGAAATGGGCTGCTGAGATTAGGGATCCGAAAAAGGGGGTCAGGGTTTGGCTCGGAACGTTCAATACTGCGGAGGATGCTGCTAGGGCGTACGATGCAGCGGCCAAGAAGATCAGAGGTAAGAAAGCCAAGCTTAATTTTGGTGACGATTTTTCTCCTCTGAAATGCAAGAAAGGGTTGGGAAAAATGGAGTGCCGGAAGAAATCTAAGTCGTTCAATCCTAAGCCTGAATTTGTATTCGAGGGTTTCAATTCGAACAAAATGGCGAAACCATCTGTGAAGGACGCTCAACAAGAATTTGCCTTTAGGCCGTCGATGCAGACAAGTTCTAATGATGATCTGGAGTTTGGGGATTCAGAATTTCCTAATTCTATTAAATTGGCAGGACAGTCTGGCGGTGAAAGTAATCTTAGCCATAATCTGCAGAAGGCCTTTGCAGGTGATAACTGCAGCAGCTACAATAATCCAGAGGTGAACAGCTTCATGCCTTCTGATTATGATGACGCTGTAAGTTTCAAAACCTTGAAAACTGTTTCACCTCATAGGGATGCTTATTTTGACTCTGACAGAAGCAGTCTGTCGTATGGTGGCGTTTGTTTTAACGCCATGAGTTCTCCTTTACCTGAGGAAGGTAATTATTTTGACTCTGAGGGTAGCGGTGTATCCCCTGCGAACAATTTCTACATGAAAGCTCCAGAAATCTCTTCTGTATTCTGTGATGCGAACGGGTCCAGTTTTGCGGACACACAGACACCGCAATTGGGTGTAATTCCTGAGCCAAACCCTGTGGATATTTCTTTTCAAATCGATGGTGATTTAAGTGATGCCTACAACACAGATGTGAATAGGAATCTTGAGTTTTCTGATGATTTTGCTATGGAGTCATATCTGAGGATGTGTCTGAGTCCCAAGCAAGAAGATATGGAGAAGACAGTGAGTGATTTGGATGCAAGTACTGAGTTTTCCCTACAGCCATGGAACTTTGACGATCTAACTGATGAAGGTTCTGTTTATCAAAACAGTTTTGGCTCTTGCCTTGGTGAGCTGTTGTAAATTTCAAATGAACAAGTAGACTGCTGGTTTGAGATTTGATATCTAAAGATTGTGAAATTATGCTTCGAGTTTGTTAGATCTAAACTTTTTAAAGTATCATTTGTGTGTGACTCAAGAAAGACACATTTTAAAAAAATATTGTCATGTTTAATCTTATGGGCTAATGATGAGATTATTGCTGTTTATGTGCAGTAATTGATTTTCAGAAACAATGCAAATCTGGGCCTTGCAAATATTATTTATAATTGGGATGAAATTCTTAAATCCCCTTGAACCTAAGTTGTTTGCATTCCCTCTGTACAAACTCTTTTGTATTTATATAAAAATGATTATGCTCCCTGGGAAAAAAGGAAACAATCAGATGGCAAAATCTCTATTTAATAAGGTCAGGGAAAATATTGTTTACAAGAAGGGAGCTTTCTTTATTGGTGAATGGTATTTTGATGATAAATTGATAGGGGTTCAAAATAGACACTTCTTTATTGGTGATTGGTGATTGGTATTTTAATGATAAATTGATAGGGTTTCAAATTTCATACTCATGCATGGCAAGTAAGAGGAAAAACTTACTCTTGCATGTTGAATAGTCTCTTATTGTGCACTTTTTTCTGAATATGAATACATTTTCTTTTTCTGAGTTACATTTTCTTAGTTCTATTGCATGATAGCTTTCTCTTTGTAGTTTTGACTGGCTTCTCCATGTAATCAAGTTGACCAAATTGCTGAAAGATTTTTGATTGCATTTTAAATGTTTACATATCCTGTGTTTGTATATGAAGTTGAACACTTCTCTGAACCTACAAGAGAAATTGGTTCTTTATATTATGAATTGTATGCATATGAATATCTTGCTAACATACAAGAGGTAAAGTGATGAGAAAAATGTATTCCAAAGCTTGATCGAAGTTTCTACACCATAGATGCCAGAAAATGAATTTGTCTGTTTGAGATTTCATTGCCTATACACTTCCTTTCTGAACTGATAGTCGTATTTTATTATGGTACTTTCATGTTCGTGAAAATATAATCACTTATGATCATGAACCAATTTGGGTATTGTTTCATGCAATAATCAGGGCAATGGCATTTGGCCGAATAGATTTTTCAGTGATTCTGTGAATGTTTGGCATGTTATTCGCTTGTAATTTCTTAGTATGATGCTTATTTCTATTCTTTAGTCAAAGGCTCTTTGTTGCTCTTATATACAAGCTGTGTCTAATTGATTAGCATATACAAGCTATTTTTCCTATATAGAAAATATTTAACTGGTATGACTAAGGCAATGACTTGTAGGCAAGAATAGAAAAGCTCTGATTTCTGCCCTTTTTGGAAAGACATGGAAACATTGCATCTCCACTTTGTAGCCAGGAGAGACGGATCCTGGTATACCCGATGATACTACACCTATAGCAGAGGGGAAATCTCAGGTTCAGGTGTGGAATCATTGGTTGTTACCAAAGCCTGCTTTCTGGTCACCGATGAATGTCAAGGAGTGACTTTCTTGTCATGGCAACAAGTTTAAACACTCTTTTTTTAAACCCTCCAACATGATATTGTCAACGGCCAACAAATCTCAAAGAATGTTTAAAGGTTCAGTTACCTCTGAATGACAATTTTTTTGGGGATTTCACACGGTGGTTAAGTTTGTACAAAAAACATTTTCAAATCATAAACATATATGTATTGTAGCATAAAGGCAGGAATGAAGACATAAAATACATATTATTAATGAAGCAATCATAATTTTTAAAAATTGTATGTAGCTCTGTTAAAAACTGCAGTCCCCTCCGTAGAGGTCGCTGACAGCTCTGTTTCATGTCCACTCTCAGGTGGGTGCGCCCAGGATAAAATCTAGCAAAGTGCCATAGCTGAGAAATTATAAATCATGGTGTGAATATAGTGGTGACTCACAGGTGTGCTTTAAAAGTAATCTGATGTTTTTAATAACCAAAAGCAAGAAACTGTTGCCCTTCATAGAGATACAGAATGTCATACTCCTATACTCAAAAACATAAAAGGAAACGCCCAATAGCTGTACAAATCCCCAAAACTTAAAAAAATAAAAGAAAAAAGTGAGCAGAATGTAAACAACAGCAGAACCAACAATAATAGCATCACCAGAACCCGCTGCTTGCCATTGGATATGGATAAGAAGATTTAGTGTCCTAAGCAATGATGGTCTTTTCTACCACTTGTATGCTTAACTGTGAGAGCACAGTTTTTACAAGTTCCACATTAACATGTTTTGTGCGTTTTTGTGAAATATGATGACAAAAGACAAATTATAAGTGAAGAAAAGGCAAAAAATGCAAAATAAAGAAGGCTGTGGTTCATAGATTTGGACCTTTGATTTGCCCTGGTTTGTACCAACAGCAGTGAGGGGACTTTGGACTATGGATTCGCTTGGGTATGTACCTATAGCAAGGTGTTGACTCTGGAACTTGGACTTGCATGGGTATGTCAATGGATATACCTGGCCAATTCTGAGGCCTACAGTCTCTGCCCTGCTACAACGGCAGGCTGGACCACAAACCTGGTACTGGGACGAACATGGATGAATTTGAGGCCTAAAAACACCTTGCTCACATCCACAGCTGATTGGACTGGGAACAATCTGGACCTGGATCCAGTGGATTTTCTGAGCAACTGTTAACTTAGACGATATGCGTGACTACATATCTGGAGTAGTTTATAATTGGCTACGATCTTCCAGAGTTATAACATATATGAAGACATACAGGTGAATTACAAGAAAGCTGGAGTTTGTAATTTTCCTTATATTTTCAAATTTTCGCCTATCGATCAGACTTGCACATTTGTTTCAATGATAGGCGAAGCAAATTCTATGTTCTTTCCAATCTGTTTTGTTTTCATCTCTATGAATAAGATGAATTGCTGGAAAGAGTAAACAAAATTGGGCACTTCTGTGAAAGAAGAATACAAAGAAATTCCTGTTATTCTTCAAGGTCTGGATTCCTTGTCCACAGCCATTGGGGCCATTGAAACTTAACTGTTTTATAAACTTAACTTTAAGTTGGTATGATGTTTGCTTGTATGTTTTTTTAAGGGGTAAACGCATTTGACGTGAAAGTAATGAATTGGTAAGGTCACAAACAGAGACCTCATCTCTATTTAAACAATCAAGAATACCACTGTAGTGGGTTTGAACCTTGATTTCAAGAACAACAATATATAACTTAAATCATCACAGCATGTCACTATTGACAATATTTGCTTGTAAGATATTTTGATGTTTTATTTTTATTTTTTTAATATTAGATTTTTTTAAAAAAATATTGAACAAAGCAATAAACAATTACAAAACTGAAGCTACAAAAGTACCTGTAGAGAACAAGTGAATCACCAACAGTCACCTGATTAGAATTTACATACAGCTGATTACTTTGTATGGGTAAGGTATTTAAAGTAGCCGTGATAGTGACCCAATAACCGTGATAGGGTTGTCATAGAGACCCCCCAATAACCAACTTCAAAATGGTCATTTCTTACACACGCAAAAACCCAAGAAGTGTTAGTAACACGCCCAATAGCTGTGCACCACAACACTATTAACTAAACATTACCATTGCATGGTTATTGGTACAATTTTGTTTCTATTACACATCAACTTGCACAAAAAAGGTTACATCATTATTAACATTGAAACATGTTTGCTTACATTTACAAAAACAATGGATTGGTCTTGCAATATCAATATATTATAATAAAGTGCACATTATGTTCTATTTGTGTATATACATGCACGGCTATTGGTGCATAACATCTTCAATTGACTACATACATGCACAACTATTGGTGCATATTAGTTTGAATTAATTACATACATGCACACCTGTTGGTGCACAAACACTTTAAATACATGCTACATTGTTTTTATATGGCTCACAGGTATGACATCTTCAGGCAATTAATCGAGCAACAATTTGTACCCGCGTAGACATCAAATGGTGTAAGGCTCACCAATAGAGAACAAATAAAGAACGAAAACCAATTTTAAAAAAGCAAATTGTAATTGTAATTTCTATTTCAATTAGAAAATGTAAATTATTATTCAAATTTGTACTTCTCAATCCACGAATGAAATACCAAATTATAATCCAAATTTCTCAAAGAGTATAAAAATGTAAATTATTATTCAAATTATGCACTTCTTCAATCCGCCAAATGAAATACCAAATCTATAAATGCAAATAATAATTTAAATTTGTACAAGAATATAATAATGCACATTATTATTCAAATTATGCACTTCTTCAATCCACCGAATGAAATACCAAATTATAAATGCAACTTATCATTTAAATTTTTATTTGAATTAAAAAAATGCAGTGAATGACAAATACAAAAATGCAACTTGTCAATCAAATTTCTACTTGAATTAAAAAAAAAAGCAAATTAATATTCAAATATGTACTTCTTCCATCCACCGTATGAATGCAAATGCTTGTGCTTTTATGCATGAAATGACCGATGTATTCCTACCACTATTTGAATTTCAAATACACCAACCACAAATTAAATGACCAATTTTGTATAAGAGTGAGAAAGTGCACGTAATTCAATATTCTCTGTTTGAGAGCTGCATTATTCTCTGCACTCGGAGCTATTTTATTCTCTACGCTTTCCAATTTAAGGTTGGTACCAAATATTTCATATTTTTATAAATTATTCTTTATTCTCTTCTTTTAATTGTTTTATTGTCTGTCTGTTTAAAACTTCTACACATGCTTTGCAATGTTTTTTAAAAGGCTTGACAACATTGTTCATTATAGGCTAATGAATGTTCATTATAAGCTTATGAATTAACATTCATAACCATGTAAGGAACTATGGTGAACATTTTCGTTTTAATCATGAAACGATGTTGTATTTCTTTTAATACTGTGTATTTGTAGTTTGAATCATTTGACTGACTTATTTTTAGGGTTTAATCATTTCTCTGTTAAATATTTCGAGTATAATCATTTCTAGGTGTTAGAGGGTTTCTGTCTGTTCTCTTCTAATGCGTGTGCATAACTTGTTTTCATGATTCCTTGCGGTGATTTCCGTAGTTCATTAGAGGCTTATGAATGCTACATTTTCCACTGTAATTATTGCAATATATGTGACAGAAATAGAGAACATTGTAGATTTAATCACACACACACACACACACACACACACACACACACATGTTTTTGACATTGGCCCGTTTAGAGATTATTATAAAATAATCACTCTAACGCTTTAATTGTTTGTGTCAACATGTTATTATAACCTGCCACAACCTCATTTAATCACTCTAACACTTTAATTGTTTGTGTTGATGTGTTTTTATAACCTGCCGATGACCCACAACAAATCACATTGAAACCACTGTTATCCAAGCAGTGTCACGTAACCGACGTTGGGTTACCCATTCAGTGCCCATCGATAACCCTTAAACCGTGCCTTTTTGCCACCTTGTTTTCTCTCCGCGCCTCTTCTCTATTTCATGTGATGCTCCAATGACAAGTAATAAGTAACCATAGAACCATATATACTGTGAATAAATAGTCATGCTGTCATATTGGTATCATTGAACTGTTTGACGCACATAATTAGACTGTATGCATTTTCCTCCATTTCATCTATTGAACATTGACTGTATGCATTTCTGTTATATCCATCTCTCACTTTAAACAAAAATTGTAATTGTATTCCCTTGCACTTCATACTTGCATGTACATACAAGTATTATTGTTATATGTGACAGAAATATGGAACATTGTTGATTTAATCATGAGAAGATGTTATATATATTTTTTGATTGGTATGAGAAGATGTTATATTATTGCAATATATGTGACAGAAATAGGGAACATTGTCAAGTTAATCATGAGAATATGTTGTTCTTTTGCAATATATGTGATTGAAATAGGGAACATTGTCAATTTAATCATGAGAAGATGTATTATTTCCTCTTCTCTGCTTCATGTGATGTTGCAATCACAAGTAACAATGATTTCACGAGTTGGTTATTGTTCAATGCATGTGCATAACTGGATAATGATTTCAAGTCTTTTTAAAGACACCATAGTATGCATTTCGTTTATATCCATCTCCCATTTTAAACAAAAAATGTTACAGTATTCACTTGCACTTACTTGCATGTACACACACACACACACACACACACACACACACACACACACACTTACATGTGCACACTTCCGTATTTGTGCACACATATAACATATACATATATATGTGAGTGTACACTTACATTTAGTAAATTTTGCAAACACAATATGATCGTAACATGTTCTCCTTGTTTTGAATAAGTAAGCCTGGGTACGTTGTCATTGGTTTCACAGCGGACAAACATGTCAGGAAAGCGAAAGTCAATGACAGTGATCAGTGGTAGCACAACCGATTCTGTTGCTCCAGGTGTGTAGTTAACAGAGCACGTGGATGCAAATCAAGAATCTGTTGCACAACAAGATTCTGTTGCGGATCGCATTGCAGGAAAGTGAAACACAAGGACATTTAAGAGGGGTAGAAGAACTATAAGAGTTACTCTAGGAGTGCACTTCATAGAACAAGTGGAAGTACATCAAGAATCTGTTGATGTTCCTACTGGAAATGTATAGGTGGATGCAACAACATGCAGTGGAGTGGAGGCTAACACAAGTAACGTTGTCCGTCCACCCCCATTATCAAAGTGGACACAAGAGAGCATGGAGGCTACTGTTGCAAGCATAGAAAACAACAATATTTCAATCAGAGGTGAAGCAAAGAAGTGGCACATACCTGCTTCCAGCTTGCGGACATGGCTAATGAGAACAACAGTTACCAAGCGTAAGGGCCCAAAAACAGTCCTCACTGTTGAAGAGGAGGAAGAAGTTGTGGAATGGTGCAAGTCCATGACAGATATGGGGAAAGGGCTGGAAGTTAGGCACTTGCAGTCACCTGTTGCCCAGATTACTGCATGAAGGGTTACCCCTTTCATGGATGGAATGCCAGGCAGATCATGGTGGCACGGTTTTAGACGCCGACATAAGGACTTGTCAATCAGAACAAAAAAAGGTCTGGATACAGACAATGCTATAATAGTTCACCCTAGTGTCATAACATATTTCTATGACAACTTGGAATGCGTATACAACCTTAACAATTATGGGTCTAGCAGAATTTGGAAGTGCGATGAAACAGGTGTGCAAGTTGGAAGGAACTGTGGTATGCGAGTAATTGCACATAGGGGAACAAGATCTGTCCCACGTCTAATGTCAAAAAGTAGGGAGTGGATCACTATCCTTTCTTGTGTGAGCGCTGCTGGTTTGAGCATACCCAGATTTTACCTGTTCAAAGCAAAGAGGCATATTAAAAATTTCATTGTCAATTGCGAGCCGGGGGCGTGCATGACAATACATGAACATGCATGGATGACAAAGGAACTATTTCTGAATTGGTTGGAACACTTTTCAAGAAACATCCCTGGTGGAGTGTCCCCCTCAAACATGACGCTTCTTATATTTGATGGTCACGACAGTCATGTGGCGTTTAATACTATTGAAAAAATAAGACGTCTTTGAATAGACCTCCTCACACTTCCTGCACATACCAGCCATAGGTGTCAACCATTGGATGTGAGTGTGTTTTCACCTTTCAAAACATACTTCAAACAACATAGGAACTTGTGGTTGGTCAATAACCCTCAATTAGAAATTGGTCGCGAAGAGTTGACAACTCTGGCCAGCAAAGCATTCGAGCTGACATTGACTCCCGCCAATATAATTAGTGGGTTTCGCAGGACAGACATATGACCTTTGAACAGGGATGCATTGGTGCATGATATGCGGCCAAGTGAGGGTTTTGTTGTGGACGAGGATGAGGCTACAACATATTCAGATCAGGAACACCATGAAGCCACAGTAGATGTGGATGCAGAGGCAATTGCGGTTCAAGCATTTATGCAATTGAATGACTACAGTGAAGAACAAATAAACAATTTTGTTGCACAATACAGTGACCACAATCAAAGGGCACCACCAAATGCAGCTGCCCAAGCACACCCAGCCAACCAAGCGCACCCAGCGAACCATGAGCAACAAACCGAAAATGGTGGAGAGTGTTGTACAAGGGTTCAACTTACCATCTCTAGCTACAGTACCTGATTGATTACACGAGGCAACCACTAATATTGGTCAACCAATTAATTGTGTCGAGGAGGATGTTTCCCTCTCACTGCCATCACCACCCCTTGTTGACCCGACATACGTGATTCACTACTTCACAAATGAATCAAATTGGGATGAGTTGGATACTCAAAACTGTGAGGATGTACTAGAACCAAGTGACCATGATGGTGACACTGAATTTGTGCCATGTACGACAGATCCCTCAAACACTGATCAACCAAATAACGCTGCTAGCAGATTCCTCATTTTACCAGTGCAAAGGATGCAACAAAGTACACGTGGTGCACACTCAGGGGTGCTTCATCTAAGAAGAAAGTCACAGGTACTCACATTTGATGACTACGTTGTACAAATGGAAGAGCAAGAACGGATTAAGAAGTGAATGGAGGAGAACCCACAATGAAAGAAGGACCAGATAAGGGAAAGGAAAGCAGAAAGAGGCAAACGCAACAATAGCTAAAATTCTAAGGGCAGAGAGAGTTCAACAGAGATTGAGAGATTTTGTAGAGAAATAAAAATGGGTAGAGGACAAGACACGTCGAAAGGAAGAGTTGAGGAAAGCAAGAGAAGAGAACCAAAACATGCCTAAAAGACGTAGAGCCAACAAGAGAAACACATTTGCCCAATGCACAACCGTTATAGTCAGTGCTTCTGCTGAAGATACAATCCTTACAACTGAACCAGTCACAATTAGCACTCCCAGTACATCTCTTCCATCTCAACACCCTATACTTCTTGAAATGTACAATGCACTAGCCTCGACATTAGCAACCATTAACGCACATGCATTGCAAGCCCCTCAATCCTACTCACAGGGGTCAACCAATGGTGACCAGAGCAATGCAATATTATCCCAACTAGTAAATATAATTAAGAACACACCAAATCATACAACAACTCCTAGTAGTGGAGAGAGTGTTGCAACTCGAAGCGTCAATCCTATTCCTTTTCCTAGTTTTATGGATAACTAATGGAGCTCATTTTTGATGTGGCTGCCCTATGCCTCTGCTAGATTTAAATGAAATCAAGTACAATGGGTGTGGCAGCCATTTTTTGGGGGTCTGATATTGAATGTAATTTTTGGCAAAGTTATGGGTTTAATCTTTTGCAGCAATGAATGAAAAATAGAAATACATACAGTCAATGTTCAGTGGAATGAAATGTGCAATGTGTAATGCATACAGTCATTGTTGTCTATTGAATGCATGACTACTTATTCATAGTATACATTACAACATAAGACAATGATAAACCAGTTATGCACACGCATTGAACAATACTTTGAACAAGTAGTCATGCTGTCATATGTATGTTAGTAATAACTGAAAGGGGGGGGGGGGGGAATCAGNTGAACAATACTTTGAACAAGTAGTCATGCTGTCATATGTATGTTAGTAATAACTGAAAGGGGGGGGGGGGTGAATCAGTGACCTCAAAAATTAATCATTAAATCAACCCTTAAAACTTATAACCATAGATTAAGTCTCAAGTTATCTTCTGTCCTACAAGATGTATGCCTTGAAATACTTTAATCAATTTTCTACTTGTTGGATTGCTTTGCTAATCTCTCTTTTGTATGATTACCGATAAGCAGTTAACTATTTACTGAAATACAGTAAATATGCAGAGTATATCGATCAATCCAGAAATGCATATGTGAAATGTAAAATAGTAAATTAATAAACCATAAACACATAACACAAGGATTTTAACGTCGAAACCCTGTTAAGGAAAAAACCACTGGGACCGATACCCCAAATTTTCACTCTTATGAAGTGAGCTCTGTTAGGAGCCAACCCTGTTAAAGGTTACAAACACACTGTTAGGTGTGACCTTGTTAGAGGATTTAGAAATAGTTTGTCAACTAGTCTTTGACATCTAATGCTACCATCCTTGCTCAAACTCTCTTGGCCTGTCAATAGGTATAGGGCATATCCAATGCTACTTTTGTGATCAAACTTTTTGATACTCCTTGGGATGTATCTCAATTGTAAAATACTTTTAAGTCCTGCTCAGTTAAGAGGCTTTATGCTTCAATGGTTAAATTGAAACACTAATGATCTGTTCATACATACAACTCAATTGCAGATTTTAAGATCTATTATAAGTCCATTTCATCTATGATCAATATAATCACTTATAGATTTGCTCCACACTGTTCTGCTCTATGATGCTTGTCTCACTATTCGTCGGTGTTTGCAGAATCTAGCTCTTTCCTTAGCTTATTAATCAGGACTGATTGAAGACTTTCTTCTCCTTCAGATTTTCTTTAGCGTCTTTCCTCTCTTTTTTCCTCACCTAACCCCCCATTCATAATGAATTGGGTTTGTCTCTATATAGACATGATTTCCCCTTTTCTTGGCTTTCTTGGTTTTCTTGGCGTGTTCCACAATTATCGCCAATAGATTTTAAAACAAACTTCTGATTTATCTCAAAGAGATCTTCTTGCCAACTGGACAAATCAGCTTTAAATCAATTACTTATCTCCAGCTTTATCTGGATGATAAAAACAATGATAAGTATCTGTTAATTCTATCTTTAGCTTCTTGACAGCTAAGCATTTTGTTGTTTTCTGAACTCTCTGTTTTGTTAGTCAACACTTCAGTTAGCCATTGGTGATAACTGATTGTTCCATCGGTGTGACTTCAGTTGTCATTGGGATATCTGTCCTTGTCTTCTCCGTCGGGCAACACTGAAATTATTTTCGTTGGTTTACTCTGTGCTTTGCTTGTCGGTCAACACTGTAACTCTACTCGTCGGTAATGTTGTGCATTAGCTCGTCGGGTAACACTGTGACTCTGCTCTTTACTCTGTCCGTCAGTGTGCACCCCGTTGGTGTATGTAGTCACTTAGTGAATACTTGACTTGTATGCATTACTGATAGCATAGACTTGATTCATTGGTTCTTTGAAGTCTTTGGCAGTATTTCCATGACCATACAGATTATATCTTGTTGACATCAATGACAAATACAATACATTAACTGATTTAATGTGTTGCATGATCATCAGCTTAATATCTTCAAACATTCAATTAGTTACATTTCATCAATCTCTCCCTTTGGCATTGATGACAACATACTACATTATCATACTATGCTATTACTAATACAATATGAAATATACAGTTTCATCAAGCTTTTCTAATGTAACTAATACAAATGTCTGGCTTTCGGTAAGCTCAAATAGCTTTGACTTGATTCTTGCAGTTTTCTTTCTGTCTTCAATCCCTTCACTAGATAGATGTAGAATCTTTCTTACTCTGATGTGATGTGCTCTCTTTCTGTGTCAAACTCTCTCCCTTTGACTGTTGTCCTTTCTTTTGATGTCTCTTGTTAGCGATTCTTTTCCTTTGTGTGTACTCTCCCTTTCTTGTTACATCTCTCCCTTTGGACACTTTGATGGATATAAATCTCTCCCTGAGTTGATAATGGATATAATATCTGTATGATAATGAGATATCTCTCTCCCTTTGACAACAATGCCAAACAACTTATCTCTTCAAACACATATTTTGCAAAAAACAAGTATTTGATAGCTATGTCAAATGGATCCTTTCTATCCATAATATATTCCTTGAATTTCCCAATCCATCGGTAAAGACTCTGGTGCTCGGAGTAGATAAATACCTTGTTGTGTATAGATATATCATTGAAGTCCATCTCTATGCTTACATCAACATGAATGATATTCTTATAATATGCAGGCTGATGTAGCCTGCTAGTCAGTTTACTGACCAGTAGACAAGGGTCTGACCCCTAGTCTCTTTCTCAAGTATTCAAATGTATCCTTGGGCAGTGGCTTGGTGAAGATATAGACCAATTGTTCCTTTGATTACACATAGTCCAGCATCACCTCCTTTTCCTGAACTTGTTCTCTCAAATAATGATACTTGATGGAAATATACTTTTGTTTTAGCATGCATGACTGGATTCTTGGAAATGTTTATTGCACTTGTATTATCACAGTAGATAATTACTGGTTCTAAAATTTTCATATGCATACCTTCCAGTAACTGTTTGATCCATGCAATATTTGAGCAGTTTTCAGCAGCAGAAACATACTCTGCCTCTGCAGTAGACTGAGAGATGCATCCTTGCTTCTTGCTGATCCACGTGACAAGTCTGCCACCCATAAAGAATGCTCCTCCAGTTGTGCTCTTCCGTTCATCAATATTTCCAGCCCAATCAACATCGGTAAAAACCTTAAGTTCAAATTTGCCTTCTCTTCTATACCATAAGCCATATTCCTTGGTATTCTTCAGATATCTTAGGATTCTTTGCACAACAGTCATATATGATTCCCTAGGATTAGCAGAAAATCTAGCAACTATTCCTACTGCACGTGCAGTATCCGGTCTAGTGTGTACAACATACATGAGTTTTCCAATCATTGATCTGTACAAAGTCTAATTTACCTCTTATGACTTGTCTTCCTTTGTCAGTTTGCATCCAGTTGCCATTGGTGTTCCAACTGGTTTGGACTCTTCCATCTTGAATATTTTTAGTACTTATTTGATGTACTTGGATTGTGTAATAAAAATACCTTCATCTTGTTGCATGATCTGCAGACCAAGAAAGAACTTGATCTCTCCAAACATAGACATCTCAAATTATTTGTTCATTTCATTTGCAAATGATTTGCATAGCATATCATTTCCTCCAAATATCATGTCTTCAACAAATATCTCAGCAATCAAAATGTTAGCATCAGTATCTTCCTTCAAATAAAGATTACTATTTTCACTAGTCCTTACAAATCCAATATTTATAAGATAGGAATGAAGTCTTTCATACCAGGCTCAGGGTGCTTGTTTCAATCTATACATGTCTTTGTGTAGTCTACATACCATGTCCCTCTTGTCTGGATCAACAAACCCTTCTGGTTGTTCAATGTATACCTCTTCCTCAAGTATTCTATTTAGGAATGCAGACTTGACATCCATTTGATATACCTTGAATCCTTTACATGCAACATAAGCAAGTAATATTCTTACTTCTTCTAGCCTAGCAACGGGTGCAAAGGTCTCTCCATAGTCAATTCCTTCTTCTTGTGCATACCCCTTGCATACTAGTCTTATTTTATTTCTGGTGACTTCTCCATTCTCATTTAGCTTATTCCTAAATATCCATTTTGTATTGATGAAATTCTTGTCATCTAGTCTCGGTATAAGTGTCCATGTCTTGTTTTTCTCTATCTTCTCAATCTCTTCATTCATAGCAATAATCCATTCATCATTATCTAGTGCAACATTGACAGATTTGGGCTAATAATCACAAATAAGACATCTTGTATTTAGAGACTTACTTCTAGTTCTCATACCAACCTTCTTGTCTCCAATGATCTAGTTCTGTGGATGGTTCCTTCTGACATATCTTGCAAGTATAGGTTCAACTCTTTGTCTATCAGCTTGATCATCATTTTTTTCTCCATTCTTTTCTCCATCACTTTGTGCATCATCTTGAGCAATATTATGATTGTCGGTATGTGCAGCTTGATGCTCGGGTGCATTGATCTGTTGCTCGGGAGCTCTATATTGTTGGTCGGATAGAGTGTCAGGTTCCTCATTGTAAGTAAACCTATTATAGTCCTCTGGTTCTTTAGTGCTTTCCTTTTCATTCTTCTCTGCAAATTCATCTATCTTTGCATTTTCACTTTCAACAATTTTGTTAGAGGTTTTTTTTAGACATTTATAAGCCTTGCTCTTGGTAGAATACCCTAGAAAGATTCCTTCATCACTCTTGGAGTCAAGTTTTCCATTTCTATCATCTTTTAAGATATAACATTGACTGTCAAATTTTTTGAAGTAACTTACATTGGGTGTATCAATACCATAGCTCATAAGGTGTCATTTTGGTGTCTTTCTTCAATTGTACTATGTTCAATGTATAAACAACGGTACTGACAGCTTCCCTCCAAAATATTTGGGTGATGCCTTTCTCTTTCATCAGTTTCCTCGCACAATCAACTATGGATTTGTTCCTTCTTTTAACAATTCCATTTTGCTGTGGTGTTCTCGGTGCAGAGACCTGTCTTCTAATTTCATGCTCATTACAAAAGTTAGTGAATTCATCTGAAATAAATTCCCCTCCTCTATCTGATCTTAAGCATTTTAAATCCTTACCACTTTGCTTCTCAACCATTGTCTTATACCATTTAAACATCTTAAATGCTTCTGATTTATCTTTTAAAAACATAACTGTCATCATTCTAGAGTAATCATCAACAAAGAGAATAAAATATATATCTCCATAATAACTCTTTGTCCTCATAGGTCCACATAAATCAGTATGGACTAGTTCTAGAATTGTATTAGATGTATGGATTTTGCTGTTAAAACTAGACTTTGTCATTTTACCTTTTTGACAATTCTTACATATGATGTTGTGGGGCTTGGTCATCGTCGGTAAGCCTCTAACATTTCTCTTTTTTCTAATCTTTATCATGTTGTCAAAATTCATATGACACAATCTTTTGTGCCACAACCATATGTCTTCGTTTGTAGAAATCAAACAAGTGGTGTTAGTATCATTCAGATAGAATAAGTTACCTTTTGTCTGCTCATCGGTACCAATCAAATTTCCTGATTTGTTGAAGATCTTTGCCTTCTTATTTTCAAATGCTACTTTGTGACCTGAATTATTCAACTGAGAAACACTCAATAGATTATAATTCAATCCATTTACCCAATAAACATTTTCACATTTTATCTGGTTATTCAACATTATTGTTCCTCTACCTTCGACTGGACAAGGTGTGTCATTACCCATTCTTACTGAACCACCTTTATAGTATTCAAAAGTCTCAAAATTTTGCTTATCACCAGTCATATGGTGAGTGTAGCCACTATCTATGATCCAGACATCATTTTTACCAACTTTAGATATGAGTGCAGTTTCTACATACCTTTCTTCATCATCATCTGAATCATCTTTTACTGCTACAAACACCATCTCGATGTCTTCATCAGATTCAGTGTTAGTATCATCATCTTTGCATTTGCTACGTAACTGGCCTTGTTTCCTTTGTCCTTGTAGTCTCGTGTATCTCTTCTTTCTAATTGTCAGTAGCTTCTATAATCACCTCAATCAGACTTCTTTTCAAATGATCTGTCATTACTTTTGTCATCTTTTCTTCTTTTGGTACATCTTGCAGCAAAGTGTCCAATCTCTTTACAATTAAAACAAACAAGTGGTAATTTACCTTTGTATTTACCTTTGCCTCTCTGCATTTTTCTAGCCATAAGTGCTTCAATTTCATCAAGATCATCTTCTTCACTTTCACTATCACTATCTTTTCTCATAATATTTTTATGACTTGATTTACTTATTCTCATAGAAGTTTTGAATGCAGACTCTAT
>MU224425.1:2864371-2879620 GCA_018584345.1 Thuja plicata
CAAACTACAAATACACTGTATTAAAAAGAAATACAACATCTTCTCATGATTAAATCGACAATGTTCACCATAGTTCATTACATGGTTATGAATGTTAATTCATAAGCTTATAATGAACATTCATAAGTCTATAATGAACAATATTGTCAAGCCTTTTAAAACATCGCAAAGCATGTGTATAAGTTTTAAATAGACATACAATAATACAGTTAAAATAAGAGAACAGATAATAATTTATAAAAATATGAAATATTTGGTACCAACCCTAAATTGGAAAGAGCAAAGAATAAAACAGCTCTGAGTGTAGAGAATAATGCAGATCTCAATAACACAACATCTCATGATTAAAATGACAATGTTCCCTATTTCTGTCACACACACACACACACACACACATGTTTGTGTGTGTGTGTATAGATATGTACACACACACACACACACACACACACATGATTAAAATGACAATGTTCCCTATTTCTGTCACATATATTGCAATAATTACATTGGATAATGTAGCATTCATAATCCTCTAATGAACTACGAAAATCACCACAAGGAAATCAAGAAAACAGGTTATGCATCGCAATGAAATCATGAAAATAAGTTATGCACACGCTTTAGAAGAGAACAAATAGAAACCATCGACACCCATAAATGATTATACTCAAAATATTTAACAAAGAAATGACTAAGCCCTATAAATAAGTCAGCCAAATGATTCAAACTACAAATACAGTGTTATAAAGAAATACAACATCTTCTCATGATTAAAACGATAATGTTCCCTATTTCTGTCACATATATTCCAATAATTAACAGAAACCCTCAACACCCAGAAATGATTATACTCAAAATATTTAACAGAGAAATGATTAAGCCCTAGAAATAAGTCAGCCAAATGATTCAAACTACAAATACATTGTATTAAACGGAAATACAACATCTTCTCATGATTAAAATGACATTGTTCCTTATTTTTGTGACATATATTGCAATTATACATCTTCTCATAACCCTAAAATGACAATGTTCCTTACGCGCGCGCGTGTATATATATATATATATATATGATTAAAATGACAATGTTCCCTATTTCTATCACATATATTGCAATTATTACAGTGGATAATGTAGCATTCATAAGCCTCTAATGAACTACAAAAATCACCGCAAGGAAATTAGGAAAACAAGTTATGCATCGCAAGGAAATCATGAAAACAAGTTATGCACACGCGTTAGAAGAGAACAAACAGAAACCCTCGACACCCAAAAATGATTAAACTCAAAATATTTGACACATAAATGATTAAGCCCTAGAAATAAGTCAGCTAAATGATTCAAACTACAAATACACTATATTAAAAAGAAATATAACATCTTTTCATGATTAAATCAACAATGTTCCCTAATTCTGTCACATATTTTGCAATAATTACATGAAAACTAGTTATGCACACGCATTGAACAATAAACAACTAGTGAAATCATTGTTATTTAAGATTGGCGCATCACCTGAAGCAGAGAAGACGTGCAGAGATGACCGCTGTGAGCCGAGAGGAGGCACAAAGAGAATAGAAGGCGGAAAATGACAAAAAAAAAAGAATGCGCATGTTTTTAGGGTATTCGATGCACAATTAATGGGTAACCCAATACTGGTTACGTGGCACCACTTGGATAGCAATGGTGTCAATGTGATTTGTTATGGGTCATTGAAAGGCTATAATAAATGTCCACACAAACAATTAAAGTGTTAGGGTGATTAAATGGGGTCATCGACAGGTTAGAATAACATGTTGACACAAACAATTAAAGTGTTAGAGTGATTATTTTATAATCATCCCTAAACGGACCAATGTCAAAAACATATTGGTCATGGGTGCAATAGCGATCGGTTATTGGGTCTAAACCGATTATGTTTTGAACATTTTATCGTCGCATATTGGGGGGGTTTGGGGGTGGGTACTGGATGCCACTTTTGAAATAGCACTTTTTGACCACTTTGCGTGACGATCTCTACAGAGAGATCGATGAATACCCAAAATCCAAAACCTTAGCTTTAAGCTCTCGGCTCACCTACAGAGACACACTAAAAAAATTGAGGAAATCCGCTTTACGGTTTAGGATTTCTAGGTGCACAAAGTTAGCCTGGGTGGCTACTGGGTCCTTTCCCCTAGCTTCACCTGATTACTTTGTATGGATACGATATTTAATTTTAATAGCTTCATAGACGAGAATGTTTTTGGCTAATCGATTAGAATGATTTTTTGGGGATGGGAAAAATGTTCTTGCAGGGTGTCCCATGGTAAATTTAATGCTATAGACACAATTTAATGTTGATAGGCCGACCATCTATGAAATTTATGTATTTTATAAGCTCAGGCTACATGACATGTAGCTTGAAGTTATAGTGGAAAGGACCCAGTACTTGTACACCCTAACTTTGTGCATTTTTAGATCGTAAATGGTATGTTGGATTTCAAGGATTTTTTTGATTGTCTATGTGTGCAAGTTAACTGCTTAAAGCTAAGGTTTCAGCTTCTGGGTCTTCATGGATCTTTCTGTAGAGTCCGTCAAACACAAAGCGGTAAAAAAATGGTCATTTCAAAGTGCCACCCGATATCTACTATGTTCTTGCACCAATAGTCGTTCATTAAAAAATGCCAATACTTGCGGCCAAATTTCCTAGTAGTCGTTACGAAATGCCCCAATAGTAGTGCACAAATGGGCCAATTACCAACCAAAAAAGTTAAAAAATGATCGGCTATTATTTCAAACCTGCTATAAACTTGTTCATGCTGAAAGATCATGACATGTCCACCACATTCACGGATGCCTTGAGACTTACTAGGACCTTTAGCAATCATTCTTGCTTGCAAGAAGATCTCTTGTATTGAAGAGAATTTTAAGTTCTATCAAGGAACAAAACTTAAAATCCATTGTGTCTTAATGGCCTATAATAGAAGTCTTCGGATTCATGGGCTTTTAGTTGAACTATATATATTGAGGAAGTTTTTATTTTAAAATTTCCAAATTGGAGGCTTGAAGCGAGGTTTGTTAGGGCTTAATATTAATAAATATTTAATTAAGATTTTTCCATAGGAAAATAATTTGATCCATTTATAAATGGTCTCTTATTATTTTAATTTGGAAGCTTTGAAACAAGGTTTGTTAGGACTTAATATTACTTAATTAAGCTTCTTCTATAGGAAAATAATCTGATCCATTTCTAGATGACATCTTATTATTTTTCTTTAACACCTCTTATAAAATTATGGGGAAAGCCTTAGCTACAAGGTTCAAATTGGTAGCAAAGGGGAGGGTTATATCTAAGTAGACAAGGTTTCTTGGTAGAAGTTTTTTTCTTTTTTTTTTTTCTTGCATAGGTATGGTAATCAGGCCAAAATGTGTAGAGTATTTGATAAAGTTTATAATGGAATACAACATGGCTTTATCAAGATGTTGAGTTCTTGATAAATTTTATGATGGAATGCAACATGGCTTTATAAGGATGTTGCAATGGTTGGATTAAGGTTCCAAGATGTGAATACAGTCTATGATGGAATGTAAAATGGCTTTATAAAGATGTTGCAATGGTTGACTTTTGGTCCTAACATGTGTAAGCATATTCAAATGTTATTTAAAAACACTAATACCCAATTCATTATTAATAATCCTTGGTTTGATCCATTCCTTCTACAATTCTCTATTGGGCAAGCTTGAGATCCTTATCACCATTCTTTTATGGTTAGTTTTTGATAAAGTTTATAAGGGAGTGTAACAGGGCTTTATCAAGATGTTGAGTTCTTGATAAAGTTTATGATGGAATGCAACATGGCTTTATAAAGATGTTGTGATGGTTGTGTTAAGGTTCCAAGATGCGAATAAAGTTTATGATGGAATGCAACATGACTTTATAAATATGTTGCAATGGTTGTGTTTTAGTCCTAAGATGTGTAAGCATATTAAAATGTTATTTAAAAATATTAATACCCAGTTCATTATCAGTAATTCTCAGTTTTATCCATTCCTTCTACAATGCTCTATTAGGCAAGTTTGAGATCCTTATCACCATTCTTTTATGTTTTTGTTGTGGATGTGCTTTATTGTTTGTTGTTGGACAAGGAATTCAAGAAGCATAAAAATGATAAGGAAACTTCAAAGAGTTTAAGTTCCTCACTAAAGACTAAGGAATTCAAGAAGAATAAAAATGATAAGGAAACCACAAGGAGTTTAAGTTCCTCACTGAAGAATGTGGTCAACTATTTGGATAACTTTCTGCTTTTTTATATTGTTGTTTTTGATAATATTTACTATAGACTTTATTATGCTACCGTTGAAGATTCTTTTATGTGCTATTAATGTGGTATAAGTGGTCAGTGGTCTTGTTTTTCTAGCCTTGCATGCTTTTTGTTCTATAAGGACCACACCCTTGTTTTGCTGCTTAATATTATAAAAAATATAATTTTAACAATATACAAGGTATACAACTAATATCATATTATTGAATTAAATTTTCTTTATATTCTTCCATTTATTTTCTATAGTATAATCCTATCAAGAGTTTGAAATTTTGTGTTGATTATAGATGTTATCTCATGGATTCATCTAATTGTTTAGTTGGAACCACTTCTAGGTTGAGCGAGATTTAATCTTAGAACCTATATTCCTTTAGTCAAATTTGAAAGGTTAACGCATGGACCAAGAGAGAGAATGAGATTTTTTAATTCCTCTATGATCAAAAAGATCTTTGCTGGAGATGAATATAATGATGATCCTAACAATGTAGATGGGGACGAACAGTTTGAAGTTTGGGATGAGGAGGAGAAGAGATGCTACTCAATTTTATAATGGAGGCTTCTTTCAAGGATTAGTGGCCCACCTTACCCATGGCCATTAGAAAGGATTATGCGAAGGATACTCAAAGTGATATTTCCATCATATATAGACATGGAGATTATTGAACAAGAAGCAAATTTAGAAATAATTAAGAAAGACAACAAATTTAGGTTCAACATTGCACTAGAATACCTTCAAACTCTTGTCAAAGAAAAAATTGTTAGTGTAGACACCTAAAATTGTCCCATCACCTGTATGCGATAATAATATAATTTAATCTTAATTGATTAAATAATCTTAATTGATTAAATAATCTTAATTATTTAATTAATTTGTGTCATTCTTCTAATTTAGTTTCAAATTCATATTTTCTCTCCCAAATGAATAATTGAACGATTTTAATTAATTAACTAATTATTTAACATCTTTACCATTAATCTTCTAATTCTTTTCTAATTTTGTCTATAATAATTCTTCTAAATATTAATTAAATGATTTTATTATTTTATTAATATATTTTCTAAATTTTAATTGAATAATTCTTATTATTTAATTAAACTTCTATTTCTCATCCTTGTCATCATAATTAATTGATTGTTCCAATTATTTAATTTACTATGTGCTCTATAATTGAATAAAATGACATTTTATTTAATTATTCTACTTCCACAATGCTAACTAAGTCTTCTAAAATAAATAAATTATACAATTTATTTATTCCTAATCATGCACAATTAAATTAATTTTGATTTTATATAATAATAATTAATCTTCTAGTTCCACCTCCATGACTAATAGTGACTTTTAATCTGACTAACCAATCTATTCTATCATTTGGTCAATTAATTTTCTTAACTGATCAATCTAATTAGTTCTCAATTGAATCAATTCAGTTCACTGGTCAATCAATTCTCTTAACTATCAATTAGTCTCACTTTTTTGTTCAATTTATTTAGTCTTCTAATCAATCAATTATGTTATGTAGTCAATTGACTCTCAATTAGTCTGAGTTATCAATTCAATCAAGTCTAGTCTAAATTAGTCTTAACTATCCATTATCAATCAATCAAAACTTTCTATTGAAATCCAAGAAAAATTCTATATAATGAAGGTGATTCTTCTTTATTCACAACCACAATTCTTGAATCTTTGCATTATCAATACTGGAAGATGCAAATATGAGAGCCCACATTGCAAAGAAGAGAGAAAACAAGGAAGGAATATTGGTGATATTTTGCATTGCTTTATTTAAGTATTTTATCATGCTTATATCATATTTTGTTTTTATTTCTTGAATGATATAGGAATTATATGCATAGAGAATGATCTTTTGTGATTTGATCCTCTAATCTCTTTTGCAGGTATTATTAGGTTGATTTTGTTACAAGTAGTGGTTGCCGTTGCACCAAAAGATCGACCTGTCAATGCCTGATACAACCACTAGACTTATAAAATCCATAGAAGGCTGTTAAACCATGTCACAAATCCCACGAGGGATGTTGGCCCATTGCCAAAAATCCCCCTCCCAGTGTCACTCCCATTGCCTACGTGATTTGAACCTATGACCAAGCTCTAATACCACTTATTACAATTAGTGGTTGTCGTTGCACGAAAAGATCGACCTGCCAATGCCCAATACAACCACTAGACTTATAAAATCCATAGGAGGCTATTAAACCATGTCACGAAGCCTGCAAGAGACGCTGACCCATTGCCAACAATCCCCCTCCTAGCATCACTCGCCATGATCTGTGTGATTCAAACCTGCGACCTGGCTTTGATACCACTTGTTACAAGTAGTGGTTGTCGTTGCACCAAATTACCGACTTATCAATGCTTGATACAACCACTAGACTTATAGAATCCATAGGAGGTTATTAAACCATGTCGTGAATCCTGCGACAGATGCTAGCCTACTGCCAACAGATTCTATATGATTTTTCTTAGTACAAATGGTGAGATCAATGTGAAGAACTTGATTCTAATTTTACATAATTGTTTTTTATCTTATGTGTAGATATAGAGGGATTGTATGCATTTGAGTCTTATTCGATGCAATCGCATGTTTGAAAGCCGCATCTAGGTTTTATCAGTTGTAATTTCTTTCTATTTTCTAATCATATCTGGGTTGTTGTGTATCCTGTGCAAGTTTATTTGTCATAACCATAGATAATATGACACAATTGCATGCATTGGCTACATGATTATTTCTAATTGATGCCATATATTTCATGTTTTTTATAACTATTTATTTCTATTTCTGTGCATGCCTATTTACCCAACGAAATTAATTTTTATTTGCCACATGTGTAGGTTATAAGACACATCCCTACTGATTAAATGAAAAAATTATAGGATCTAAAGCCACATTCACATATGAA
This sequence comes from Thuja plicata, assembly GCA_018584345.1. Lineage (NCBI taxonomy): Eukaryota > Viridiplantae > Streptophyta > Pinopsida > Cupressales > Cupressaceae > Thuja > Thuja plicata. The sequence continues at coordinate 2,871,589 of MU224425.1, forward strand.
ATGCTACTAGTGCCTATCAAAACAAAACCATAAAAAAGTGAAGCTGAATCATCCACTTGTATACATACAAAGAAAATAGGAGAACTATATCAACCAAACATTCAAATGCAAAGTAGCAACTGAGGAACTTTCAAATGATATTGAGTATCAAGGAACCTTCAATGATTATCTTCAAAGGGTATTAGCTTATTGTGAAAATTACAAGTTTGATGTTAATATCAGTAATCTTCATGAATATGAGCTTTGATTTGTAGATCTAGGATTTCTGATATTGATATTTGATTTTCAGCTTGTGGCAAGGAAAGATGGCTTATTTGTCTTGAAATCATTCACATTTATTTTTGGGCTATAAAATGAACTTTTGGAATTCTGTCTATTTTTAGATCAAATAACACTTCATTTTGGAACTTAACAATTGATCTATCCATCTTGCATTCTTGATGCACTTGCACACTTTTTCATTAGAACCCTTTTTCTTTTTATTAGAGAGAAATGTTTGGGGATTTGATTACCCCAGAGGATGACCTCAAACTGACAAATCCCTCCCACTGGTATATAAATATGACAAGGAGTAAACTCATGAATGTCTTACAAATGAATAAGCTTGGATAGGGGTGTTGGTGATAGCTCATATCAGACCTATGTGCCTAAGGAGCCAACATGACCAATTAGAGACTTTAATGTCTTACACCTATTATCAAATTGGGTACACACCATAGATCTGACTAAAAACCATAAGGTAGAGGCTACCCGTTCTAAAATCTGAACATTATAATATTACAATGCAAGGAAAGGGAAGAATCTCCCTAATAGACACTCACCATATGTTTCCTAAGTGATTGATTCAATTGGGGAGAAATCCTCTTTGATCAAGATCTGGACAAAGACAAAAAAAAAGGCACACACTCGGGTGTGACAGTTTTGTTTGAGATGACATAAATCCAAGCTATGGGCTGGAATATTATAATGAAGTTGTGACCTTAGGCTAATAGCTATATGTTTCTATTTTTTCTTGTAAATATAACTAGTGAAAATATTGAGGCTTGTAAAAGTCATTGAACATACACAGATCAGTAAAGTATAGAATTATCAAACAATTATACTGTATGCGTATTTTCTATGTTTGAAAAATCAAAATTGACTGTCAAACTGTTACACATAGAAAGTGACACACATGTCATTCAAAAATCACATCTATTGTTTAAACGATGTAACTAATATATTGAAAATAGAATTGCAACTTTCTACATCACATTCACCAAATACATAGTCACAATCAGCTAATCTGTGCGATGCAATTGCTTGGATTTTTACCAGACTAGAATGCTCTATATCATAAAATTTTACCAGTCTAGAACATTACCAGTCTCAGTTGAAATGATGCATCTATAATCCATTTGATGCAACTAATTGGTAAAATTAGGGTTTCCAAATCAAAGATTATAGAATCATATCAGGGCCAATTGATAGACTTACACATGTTCCAGAAACATAATTTCTGTATTTGGCATCAGAGAAATTTTCTCTTTCATTTAGGGTTTTCATTCTAGGGTTCCTTAACTTGTTCTATCATTAGGTTTTGCCCATTTTTTCATATCATCATTTGAGGGTTTACCTTGCATGGCTCATAGCTTTTAGTTAGGTCTTGCATACCTTAGACATTTGTATCTTTATCTTTTAGGGTATCTTTTAAACACTAGAGAATATACCTCCTTTTAGATCTTTGTATAAGTGGATGGTAGATTCTTTTTGACCTCTCCTATCAAAAACATCATTTTATCAAAATATTGTCTTGTCTTGTCATTACTACTAGGATGTAAAAATGTTTCTCCCCATCATTTAGGGTTTCTCGTAAGAAGTCATAATGTCAAAATTTTTAATTTTTCCCCTTAACATTTATTTATCCAACCTTAGTTGTCATATCTGTATGCGTGAATTTGGGTGTTCGCCGCAGCTGCAAACACACACACACTTCAATGATCCATTAAGTGGTTAGTGGGTTAGAAAACATGAAAATTATAATATTAAAAAAAAACATCCTAAGCTAATCGAAAGTGGTTCATTGCATTCTAGTAGGCAAGAGTATGTACTTTGCTCTTAGGTCATCGCAAAGTCTAGTGGCTACACACTATTCTAAATGAAGGATTTTAAAGCTATATGATGAAACTAAATGATAAATGCAAGATGCATATTGTTGTTAATCCAAGCTAATTAGAGATTCATTTGATTGGTTGAAAGATTTAGTTGACTGAACTGACTGATCAATCTTTTTGGAAACTTCCATATTCAGTTCTCAGTTAACTGAAATGTTTCCAGAATGATAAATAATAGAGAATCAGTTAACTGCGTGGCATTGGGTTGTTTCCAATTTGATAATTAGGTAACTGGATTTGATGATTTCATATGCATTTTTAATAATTTAAATGATTTTGAATGCATATTTGTTTTTATTAATTAATTAAATTCCTTTTTGATTTAATTGACAAATTAGTAATTTTCTTTAATTAATATATAAGAAGTATCAATTAAATAATTAACATAAGGTTTATTTGCCAATGTATTGTGATTTCAAGAATTAATTAATTAATCAAGTACGATGTTTGATTAGGACCTAGGGTTTAGGTCAGATCAACTTGAATTGATAGATTGAGGAATTTCCTGTTTGATATAGGACTTAGAGTCTATCAAGATTAGGGTTTCTCGATTAATTTTTGTGATTGCGGGTCTAGGGTTTAGATGAAATTTTTTATGTGATTACATTTTCCCCTCTTTGAATTGATGTGTGATCAAAGCATTGATTCAAAGACCTGTTAGCGAGAAGACCCAAATTTTTTTGATTTGAAGCAATGAAACCATTCTTTTGAAGAAGACCTACTTTGAGCTTGGTTGGAAGAAGATCGATCAAAAGATATAAAATAGAATGCTCAGTTTGATTTGAAGTGATGAAACTAAATATCTATCAAGAACTCTTAAACCTTTTGATTGGTTTGCATGAATAACTAGTTTGATTTGAAGCGATGAAACTGATTACCATTAAGAGATTTGATTAGCAAGCAAATTGATTTAATTTGAAGCGATGAAGCCAATTTGATCAACATGTATTTGGTTTCAATAATGAATAGCACGTATAAGATTGGTCTTGTCTAGTTTTGAGTGTATTCACCACTGTATAAGACCATTGATTAGGTTGCCTTTGATTTAAGATGATATTAACATGATTTGATGTGATGAAGCTGAGATGCCCCAAGTGATGGGGTTTTGATTGAGTATGTGATCATTGGAATGTTGATGTCTCGATCCTGCCCCCTTAGGAGCGAAATCAAAATATGGCTAGGTGCCCCAGTGATGAGAAGCAATTTGATTGATAACATGATGCAAGAAGAAGCTGATCTAATTATAAATAGGTCCCAAGCGGTTAGGACAAAATCTATACTTGATGAGAGGTCTTGGTGACCAATATTGACCAAAAGTATGATACTTGGATTGAATGGAAGAAAAGCATGAGAGATTTATATTGGTTGTGCAAGCAGTCAGCTACAGTTGACTGAAAAACTCAAATATAAAGAATGAAAAGAAAGATGATTTCAGATTTTGATTTTGATCCTAAAAATGGAATCATAACAGTCAAATTAGCCAAGGGTGTCATTTTTATGCCAATCAATGCACAACTGACCACTTGGAAAAAAGAAGATTGATCGATAAGAAACTCAGATCCTTCACATTAGAGAGAGATATCAATATTATGCATATTTCAACACCATGCAGATGCTGATGTAGATGTAGATGCAAGACCAACATGAATACAACCTAAGGTGTAGTCACTGAACCTTTAGCATTGAAAATTTTCATCATCAAGGATTTTTGGAACATTGGAGTTGATACAATCCTTACTGGTGCCAGTGCGACCATAAGGATATGAATATGACTTTCATTGGATAAGATATGAGAAACTAATGTAAGCATCAAGGCACAAAAGCCGAGATGACCTAGGCGTTGTTTCTAGTTGATGTTGCAAGAGTACACCAGTATTAAGGCATTCAAAGCCAAGATAAGAATGAGTGCAATCTAGTGTAAACAAGTAGAGCAATAACAGTCAAGGAGATAGTTCTGACCTCACCTTGGTGTACAAGTAAACATGATCGAGGGATGTAAGGATTTTCTGCCTTAATGCAAAAGCTCTTATCACATACACCCTATTTATTTGACGTTGTTGGATCATCAGGACCACACCAACAAGCAGTAGAAAAAGAAAAGATTAACAAAAATCAATGAGAATATACATCATACAAATAGAATTTCAGCATACTTCAGCCAGTTTCAACATTTTAAGATGGGTATATGTATGAGGTGTTGAGAAACACCATCGTGCTTGTGAGTGTGATGTGTTTGATTGCTATTGATTTGTTTTTTACATTTGCAGTATCCAATGTGTGTTAAGAAACACAAATGTGTCCAAAGATAGTGTTAAGAAACACTTTTGATTAGGGTGTTGAGAAACACCTGTTTGCGTCACTAGCGAGTTATCCTTTAAAAATGACAAGATTACTGACTCTGGTGTAATCCAAAGATGTTATCTGATTGGGGACTGATGCCCCTAGTATAAAATGACGATGACTAAATTGACTCATACTACGAGAACAAAGCTGATTTGATTGCCCCCAGGTTATGACTCTAGATCGGTTTCAAGCCAGGAGGGTTCTCAAAAGAACCTGAGTGTCATGAAAGTGACTGAAAGCTTATATACAAACTGAAGAAAAGGATTACCGAGACTGAGTATTGATAGATGGAGCGCTGAGGTACAAGAGGTGCCTATTTACCAGGTTTTCATGTACTTGGTAGAGATGCTATTTTTTCTACCATGGCGCATGTATACTAGGTTTTCACCAAGGCACTTTTTCTTCTTTTTCAATTTTTTTTTTGTATTTTTCCATTTTTTTGGTTTTTCTCTTTTTCTCTTTTTCTCTTTTTTTTTGATTTTTCTCTTTTTCTCTTTTTTTGATTGATGCATCAAGGCACCTATTGCTAAGTTTTCACCAAGATGATCATTTTTTCAGGACTTTTTCCATTTTTTTTTTCAGGATAATAAGTATGTACATGGTGCTGATCACTGAGAATGTTTAGGTCTAGAAATTATTCAGATGGAGAGTGTTGATGGGCTCTCGAAGTGGTTATCCTTCAGGTGTGGAGAGTCGATAGGCTCCAGAGCCAAATGCTACAGTAATGATATAAGGACCCAGCCAGTTGGGTTCAAACTCTTTTTCTCTCTATGTGACTAATTGCGTGGATTTTTTCTCAACACAAGGTAGACCACCTTAAGTTCTCTAGGTTTGAATTTCTTGTTTTATCCTCTTGACATTCTTTTTTGATGATCTCAGAGGTGATCAAATGCCAATTTCTGACATTCATCTAGAAACTCTAGTTCTTAAAGTCTTAAAACTATGTATTTTTCATCTGGTATAAGTCTATGTAAAGAAACCCTAAGAGATGGGATTTCTATCTCTAGGGGTAAGACTTCTTCTTCCCCATATACTAGTGCAAATGGGGTTTCCCCTGTAGGTGTTTTGATGCTTGTTCTGCAAGCCCATAATGCAGGATTGATCTGTATGTGCCAATCCCTTCCAGACTTGCTAACCATATGATGCAAGATTTTTCAACAAATTTTTATTTGTGGCCTCAGCTTGTCCATTACATTGTGGGTAATATATGGAAGAACAATGTTGTGTGATTTTGAACTTTGCACACAACTCATCCATGGCGTTGTTCTTAAATTTTCCTCTATTGTCAGTGATGATGGAGGAAGGTATGCCATAGAAACAAATGATGTTGTTCAGAATGAATAGTGAGATTTGTTGTCCTGTCGCTTTAATGAGTGGGACTGCTTCAACCCAGTTGGTGAAATACTTAGTAGTTGTAATAATGAACTTATGTCCATTAGAAGATGAGGGGTGAATCTGTCTGATCAGATCAAATGCCCAGTGCTGAAAGGGCCAATGTGTGACAAAGGGAATGATCTCCCTTGCTAGAGCGTGGATAAAATTTCTATGCAACTGGCATTTCTTACAAGCTTTTGCATACCTGATAGCTTCTTTCTCCATATCTGGCCAGTGATACCCTGCTCTAAGAAGTTTTTAGGCAAGAGTCAGACCATTAGAATGAGAACCACAAATTCCTTCATGAACTTCAGACAATGCATGTTTGGATCTTCTTTTTCTAGACACCTAAGAAAAGTACCCTCTAATCCTCGCCTATACAAATCATTGGCCATGAGAACATACCATGAGGCATTGCAGATGAGGTGTAATTTTTCATTTCTAGTTAGTCCATCAGGAATGACCTGATGGCATAGGTAAGAGTAGACATGGTGATAACAAGAGGATTCCTGTTCAATGAGTAAACAGACCATTTGGGATTTGGGGGAGTTTTAGGAAGGGAAATGGATTTCTTCCACCAGGAACTCATAGTAAAAATAATCCTCTTGTTGTTGCGAGGAAGCTAGTGTAGCCATTGCATTTGCAGCTCTGTTCTATATCCTTGGCACTTGCTGAAATGTGATGAAAGTGAAATATTTCTTAAAATCATCAACCATTCATTTATAAGGTATGAGTTTTTCATCCTTATTCTGGTATACATCGTTGATTTGGTTGATGACAAGTTGAGAGTCACCATGGACATGTAACTCAGAAAAATTCCATTCAAGAGCCAATTTGATTCCATTTACCAGTGCTTCATATTTTGGTATGTTGTTTGTACATGGAAACATGAGCTTGTATGCTTTTGGAATGAAATAGTTTTGAGGAATTAGAAATAAAATCCCTACACCTGAACCTTGTTGCGTGAAGGAGCCATCAAAGAACATTTTCTAGGATCTGTGAGTGATGTGCAAAATGGATCCATCTGGGAACCCAACATTGATTGGTTCATTGTCTTGTTAGAATAGTCCCAAAGGATAACTGAGAGGGGGGGTGAATCAGTTGTCAATAACTTTAATTCTTTTTCTTCTTTAACTTCAGAATACAACACAGTACACAACACACAATTTGATTACAGGGAAACCAAATGGTAAAAACCTCGGTGGGAATTAGCACCCACAATGAACTATACTTGTTTATAGTAATCCCTATTAGAAGATATCTCAACCCTATTAGGAGTTGTACTTTACAATGCAATAAGTATAGTGACTTAGTTAAGGGTCAAACCCTGTTAGGAGTCTTTTGCAAATAACCCTGTTAGGGGTGGTGGACTCACTATCCAAAAGCGCACTGCTTGATGGTGAAGGATACAACCTTCTATATAACATATATGCACTATATCTGATGATGAATTGTAGATTAGACCTGCTATCTTGATTAGTTCTAGTGTATTGCAATCTTTCACTTCTTCTTCACATAGACTCTTGATGAATGAACCAACTCTGATAATCTACTCTGTACATCTTTCTTCTCTTTTTGTGTCATTCACACTTAGTGTGTCACCTTTGTCTTGCTATAAGTATCTTCCTCAAAGTATGAGATCATGGGACCTGTAAAATAACTCTTCATAAAATCCTTGTTAGCTCTACTAAGAACACAAGCATTATTACAACTGCGCAAGTATAAACTGAATAGACATGACACTTCACTAAGTCGGCCTCACCAATTTAACTCTAACTTTGCAATCTTCTTGAAACACATTTGGCACCTTTAGATGAATATCATCGACTCATAACTAAATATGAATATACACACACATACGCTGAAGATAGGTGCAACTCAAGAAAAATGTTATATACGTAGGCCCTAAATAGTTACACTTCCAGAACTGTAACTGCCAATAATAGAATTACATAACTTTACTAAAACATCATATCTGGATCTACATGTATGAACATAACATAATAAACATGTCAACAACATGTATATATCCATGCAAGTCTTCATATCATCATTCTGATAAGTACATATAGAATTACTACTGTGTATTATATGTTGTCATCAATGACAAACATACAATCAATCAACTGCTCAGAATCAAATCTTCAACAATCTCCCCCTTT
>MU224425.1:2883524-2902917 GCA_018584345.1 Thuja plicata
CATCAACTTCTTCTTTCTCATTATGATTGGAGATGTGTAAGGATTTCTTACCATGGACTGAGGCTTTGAAAGCTGTTTCACTTTTAGGTTCAGTCTTCAATCTTGATATCTCAAATGTAGAGATTTTTTTGATCAAGGTCTCTCTCTTGAAGTCTTGTGAGAATTTCATGGTTTCCTCTACAATACTAATCTTTTTTTCATAGTCTGATGTCAAACTAGTTAGCAACTTGTCCATTATATCTTCTTCTGATATTTCTCCACCACTGTTTCTGATTCTAGAGACTGCTTCATTTATCCTTTAATTGTAAGCTCTAATGTTCTCTTCAGGTAACATCTCAAGACTGTTGTATTTCTTTTTCCATGTCTTCCTGCATGCATTATTTTCTTGAATACCTCCTTCAAACATATCTTCTAAATACTTCCATATGGTATATGCTCTATCAATTTTCTTGATCTCAGAAAATTCACTGTCAGATAAGGCGCTGATTAGGGCTTCTTTGGCAATTGAATTATTAGTAAATATATCCTTTTGTCTATTATTAGCATAATCATTTGCAAGGTCTTTCAGAGATGGAATTACAACCTCTTGTGTAGCAATTTCAAAGATCTCAAAGCCAACACACTGGAGATGTGTTATCATTTTGTTTTTCCAATCCAGATAATTTTCTCCATCGAACATAGGGCTTTCTTTTCTAAAGTAAGACATCTGATCTACCTTAAGCTGTTAGGCTTCTTCTCCAAGGCACTTGGCTCTGATAGCAATTGTTAGAATAGTCCCAAAGGATAACTAAGAGGGGGGGGGGGGGTGAATTAGTTATCAATAACTTTAATTCTTTTTCTTCTTTAACTTCAAAATACAACACAGTACACAAAACACAATTTGATTATGGGGAAACCAAATGGTAAAAACCCCAGTGAGAATTAGCACCCACAATGAACTATACTTGTTTATAGTAATCCCTGTTAGAAGATATCTCAACCCTAATATGAGTTGTACTTTGCAATGCAATAAGTATAGTGACCTGGTTAAGGGTCGGACCCTATTAGGAGTCTTTTACAAATAACCCTGGTAGGGGTGGTAGACTCACTGTCCAAAAGCTCACTTCTTGATAGTGAAGGCTACAACCTTCTGTATAATAGATATGCACTATATCTGATGATGAACTATAGAGTAGACCTGCTATCTTGATCAGTTCCAATGTATTGCAATCTTTCACTTCTTCTTCACATAGACTCTTGATGAATGAACCAACTCTAATAATCTACTCTGTACATCTTTCTTCTCTTTTCTTATCATTCACACTTAGCATGTCACCTTTGACTTTCTATAAGTATCTTCATCAAAGTATGAGATCATGGGACCTATAATAAAACTCTTCATAACATACTTGTCAGCTCTACTAAGCACGCAAGAATTATTACAACTGCGCAAGTATAAACTAAATAGATGCAACGCTTCACTAAGTCGGCCTCACCAATTTAACTCTAACTTTGCAATCTTCTTGAAACACGTTTGGCACCTTTAGATGAATATCATTAACTCATAACTAAACATGAATATACACAAACATATCCTAAAGATAGGCGCAACTCAAGAAACACATTATATACGTCGGCCCTAAACAGTTACACTTCCAGAATTGTAACTGCCAATAACAAAATTACATAACTTTACTGAAAAATAAAATCTTGATCTGTGTGTATGAACATAACATAATAAACATGTCAAAAACATGTATCTACCCATGCAAGTCTTCATATCATCATTTTGATAAGTACATATAGAATTACTACTGTGTATTATATGTTGTCATCAATGACAAACATATAATCAATCAACTGCTCAGAATCAAATCTCCAACATGTCCTGCAATGGTTCATCAGCCAGTTGATTTGCAATTGCTTTCCCTTTGATTTCTTTATGCTCAATATACTCTATGTAAAATTCACTAAGAAGCATAACCCATTTAGCCAATTTTCCAGTGAGGGTAGCTTTACTTAGGAGATACTTCAAAGGGTCAATTTTAGCCACCAGTTTTACTGAGTGAGCCAACATGTAGTGTCACAGTTTTTGAGATGCAAAAAATTCTCCAAGGCACACTTTCTCGATCATAGAGTAGTTCATCTCATAAGACACCAATGTTCTACTGATATAGTAGATAACCCATTCTTTCTTGTTTTCATCTTTTTGTGTTAGAAGTGCCCCCAGTGACGTTGAGGTAGCTGAAATGTACATAATCAATGGTTTTCTTTGTTTAGGTGGCATGAGTACTGGCGGGTTTTCTAGGTACATTTTGATTTGAGTGAAAGTTTTGTCACATTCTGCATTCTATTGATAAGTAATGCCCTTGTGTAGAGTCTTGGTAAATGGTTGTGCCCTATCAGCCAACTGTGAGATGAACCTTTTGATAGACTGGATTCTCCTATGGAGTGTTCTCATCTGACTAATGTTCTTAGGAGGTGGCATTTCCCATATCACTTGTACCTTTTTAGGATCGACCTCTACGCCTTTAGCTGAGATAATGTAACCCAATAGCTTTCTAGATGTTACGTCGAATGCACATTTCTTAGGATTCAACGTTAAATTGAACTTTTCCATTCTATCCATGATTGGGCCTAAGTCTTGTAGATGCATATATCATTTCATTTTTTTAGCAAGAGTATCATCCACATAGTCTGCCATATTTTTGTGCATCATGTCATGGAAGATAGTTGTTACTTCCCTTTGATAGGTAGCTCCTACGTTTTTCAAACCAAAAGGAATGACATTCTAGCAGAATGTTCCCCAGGCACATGTGAAGGAAGTATTTTCTTGATCCCCTGGGGAAATATTGATTTAGTTGTACCCAGAGAAACCATCCATGAGAGAATACATTTCATACCCAACTTTCATGTCTACAATCATCTCAATGTTAGGAAAAGGAAAGTCATCCTTTGGACATGCTTTGTTGAGGTCCCTAAAATAAGTGTAGACTCTGATAGATTTGTGTGGATTTGATACTGGTACAATGTTGGAAATCCATTCTACATAATCAATGGCTTGGATGAATCCATCTTTGAGTAGTTTTTCCAGTTCGGCCTTGATAAGTAATGCAAAATGAGGGTGCATTTTTTTGAGTTTTTGTTTTACTAGTTTTAATCCAGGAGCTATTGAGAGATGGTGCATGATAAGATCTAGATCTAAACCAGGCATATCTGAGTATGTCCATGCAAATTTTATCGTCTTCTCTTTAAAGAATCCTGTGAATTCCTTTAGCTCTTATGTAGACAAAGATTTAGCCACATGAATGATGTGTGGGTGGTACTCTGTACCAATATTCACTGGTTGATTTGGCTCTATGAGCACTGATGATCATTCTTGTAAATGACTAGGCAAGACATCAAGCATCCCATCCTCAGGCACCTTAGAGAGGTTTTCGCCTTTGGATGTGTCTTTTCTTTTTACTCTTTTGGGTTCTGAAATTGCCACAATGTGGTTTTCTCCTTCAGACCCTTTTCTTTTTTCCATTTTTATTTTATAACTGAGATACTTGATGTCTTCTTTAGTCATTCTTACACTAGGTTCACTGGTGGAAGAAGCGACAGTTTCAACAACGTTAAGATAGCAGGCGAAAGCATAGTCATTGGGGAATGTGGGCATTTTAGCAGGTTGTCCCTGTAAGGACCAATTAATGAGTTTAGGATGCTTTACTGGTAAAGGTTCTATGGTTTTGAGAGCATTCATGGTATGTTCATTGTATACGTTGATAGTTAAGTAGATTCCTAGACCCGAACCTTGTATAGATGTGTTTAAATCAGAAAGAGCTCTAACGACATCATCAAAGCCCATGTCAGAAATAGGAGGTCCTAATTTTTCAGACCTAACCTCTAAGCCTTCACCTACTTTGAGCATGGGTACATATCGCTAAACTATATCTACCTCTTTGTCTAAAGTGCCTTCTGAAATATTGTAAAACTCATACTCATGGGAGTCTGTTTCATCATTAGTTTTCATATCAAGGACGTGAGTGAAATCTACTCTTTTCCCTGAGTTTGGATGAGTTGTGTAAAAAATATTCTATGGTTAGATTCATTTCTTCTATGACTGGATCTTGTTTAGATGTAGCAGTCTCTGACTGATCAGAAGTTATTGGTGATTCCTCTAAAACATTCTCTTTAGTAGCGTTGACCTGAGGTGTTTCTTCTTCAAAGAGAAGAGCTAGAATATTGGGAGGAATAGGAGAAGGATACACATCCTCCTCAGAATCATCAGAGTCATCCCACTAGAAAGTGGGTATGTTAGTGCTCTGTTCTGATTCATCTAGATGAACCTAATGTCCCTTTCCTTTATCTAGACAATTTTTGGCTCTTTGTGCTTTCCTGGATAAGAACCCTAAACTAGTTGTGTCTCTAGGTCGTCTGAATTCAATAGAGATTGGTTCTTTAAGTCCATTTTGATTACATCCAATGGGTCCTTTACTTGAATAACCCATTTTTTGAGCCAGTTCATACCCCACTCCATATGTTTCTGGGGATATTTCACATTCTTTTATCTCATTGTTTTTAGGTTCCTTATATAGCCAATCCAGAATGGTTTGTTCTTCTTTTTCATCTTCTAATGGTATGTCTACTTTAACAAATTTATCATCATAGATTTCTTGGGATGTTGTTGGTTTCATCTATTTTGAAGGTCTCCCATAAGACCTAGGTGATCTGGGAAGAGATGTGATTGATAGTACATGTTCCACTGTGTAGCCACCCATACCAATGTCCTTTATCTTCAACTTATTTTCCATTTCTTTCAATAAATTAGTGGTTGATTCAGAGTTGGACACCTCACTATTATGCGGGACTAGAGTTTCTACTGCTTGTCTTAAAGCGTTATAGGCATAGCTAGTGTCTGCAGGAATAGTGACCTCTACACCATTAAATGGGAAATTGATGCACTTATGGTATGTTGATGGCACTACCTGCATCTCATGGATCCAGGGTCTTCCCAATAGGATATTTTAGGCCAGAGGGAGATCCAGAACTTGGAAGGTAGCATCTCTCTCAACATGAACCACTCGGATTGGTAAAGTTACAAGACCTTTAGAAGATATTTCTTGTTCATCATATGCCTTGATAGTGATTTTATTTTAGGATCAATGGAATTCTCTTAAAATCCTAGTTGCTCGATTAACTTGTATGTCCAAATGTTCAACCCTACACCTCCATCTATCAAGACTCATTTGACATGATGTTTTTGGATCATGACTTCGATATGCAAGGGGAGATTGTGTGGATGAATTAAAGAGTTTTCATCTTCTTCTGAGAATGATAGGTAATATGGCAAGGTTAAGTGACCCACCATAGATTGAAACCAATCTAGAACCAAGTCCTTAGGGACATTGGTAGTTGATAGCGCTTTATCCAGGACCTCTCAGTGAGATGGAGAGAGTTTGAGAAATTCAAAGATTGAAATTTGGGAAGATGTTCTATGCAATTTCTCAATAATGCTATAGTCCGTAGTATTGAACAAAGTTGGTTATTTGGACTGTGAGACTTTAGAGGTACTCGCAGCAGATTGTTTGCTAAGAGGTATCTAGGGTTTGGATATTCATGGTTTATTGGAAGACGATGATGGGTTGGAAGATCCAGAACCCCATAGGGTGACCTTTCCTTGCGCTCAAGTCACTACATTGGCCGATCAAGACTCTTTCTCTTTGTTTTTGACAATGATTAAATTGCAACATTCAGAATGAGCTGGATCAAGCATGTTAATGACTATTTTGTCATCATTAGAATAAGTGTGGTTGATTTGAGCACCTTTCTTATAAGTTTCCACCTTTTGATGTTTTGGGAAATGATCTTTGAATGCCTTATGATCAACATTCTTGTTGTGATTTTCAACCGCAATTATTTCGTTAACAATGAGATCTTGGATCTCATGTTTGAGCCTCATGCAATTTTTTGTCGTATGTCCTTTGTTTCTATGATATTGATAGAAATCATTGTCTCTCCACCATCTAGGTTTTTCCTCTGGTTCATATGGTTTGGATTAATCTGGAAATGTGATCATCTTGTTTTCTAGTAGAGTCTTAAGTGCAGATTCATAGGACTCTCCTAAAGAGTCAAAGTCTCGTTTGCGTTTATCCCATGGTTTGTCTTTTAACAAATTGCTGACCCCTTTTGAAGAATAAGATTTAGTGGTACTTTCAAGAGATTTTAGGGCCTTTGAACCACTTGTCAGATTGAAGACTGCTGGTTTTGACTAGGGAGCAGAGTGATCGACTACTCTGTCATTTACCACATGCTTGTTTTTGTTCCAATATTTAGTCTTGTCTTTGGAGTTGGAACCAAACTTGTTTTCCTTATACAGGGTAATGTCACCCTTTTTAACAAGCACATCTTCTATTTTTATCGCATTTTCCACCATTTTATCAAAAGAGGATGGACATTGCATCTGAAGGGGGTAGTTTAGTTATGGAATCAGAACACTAGCAAAAATATCCATCTTTTCATACTCAGGAATGAGTCATGGATACCTAGAAAACATCTTTCTCCATTTCTGAAGAAAGTTCAAAAAGGGTTCTCCTGTGTTTTGATTCGTGTTGCATAAATCAATCATTGTCACAAGATGTTGGATATTGTAAGAATATTGCTGCATGAACAGATTCATCAGCTCATCGAAAGTTTTGATATCAGTGGGTAACTTTGAGAACCACTCCATAGCCTGGCCACTCAAACTCCGAGGAAAGAGATGCATAAGATATGTCTCATCATGCATAAATTATGTACAAAGAGCATAGAATTTGTGGATGTGATCTTGTGGATCAGAGTTACCATTGTACTTATCAAATCATGGGATTTCAACTCCGTGCGGGAACGGAGGTAAGTACAAATCTTTATCAAAAGGAAAAGGACAAATTATGTTCAAAGAAAAATTTGTGTTGGGTTTTTCATTTTCCTTTTTGAGTTCTTGTATTTCCATTTGAAAATTTTTCATTTTTTTATCCATGAGTGTCATGGGAGTCCCTTCTTCTCTAGCAATGATATCCTTATCTTTGAAGAAAGGTGGAAGTTGAGTGCCTTGCTCTGCTAGAACCAGGAAATATTGTTCCTTATCTTGATTTATGATTGTTTTCATGAGTTTTAGGAACCTTTTATCCTGGAGACATTCATCAATCTCTTCCTCATTAGGTTCTGATGCACTCAAGGAGTGGTGACTATTGCGATTGTTGTTACCAGTATCAAGGTCTCTCTATCGAGACCTACCTTGACTTTGCCTTTCTGTCGACATCCTAGGAATAGGTAACCTGTTCTGTGGGGATAGTGATCTAGGAGGAGCTTGAGGATATCTCCCAAAAAGAGGATTCTCTCCAAACAAGAAATTGTCTTCAAATGGGAATCCTTGTTTGTGAAGTTCCTTAAAATGACTTCTACTGTACACAGGCATGAATAAGTTGATTCGCCTAACCGACACTGTGGTGATATCTAAATTGCTGACTAAGTCCAAGACCAAAGAGATCAAGTGATAAATGTCCAACAGAGGAGGATATAACAAAGAATCTGATCTTGAGTCAAGGTTAACTAACCTGCTCTCACAACCCAGAATAAGGACAACATAGACAAAGATTGATAAGATTGAAACAAAGGACTGGTCAATCAGACAAGCACAATGACATCAAATTTCAAGATAGTGACAGATTGGAATGACAATAGATCTTAGTCAAATATGAACTAGAAGAAGTGTTAGGAATGTATAGACCTCAGAACAGACTGAATGTAGTAAGATAGACTGATGAAAGACAAATTTTTTGACAAGTTTCTCACAGACCATTGAAGTTTCAGATGAGATATTACAGACAAGCACCTAAAGTGCACAATTTTCTAGATTGTTTAATTGTTGTTGTTGTTGTTTTTATTTGATGTTTGTTTCAGTGAACACTCACACCAGACACATCAAGAATATATCATAGAACCAAGCACCTCAATCAAACCCTATTCCTAGGTGGTGAGAAATGGACAATACTTTTTTGAATCCTCTTACAATAAAATACCCATTCAAGTGGGATAGTTAGAAGCTTGGCAGCACTGGCTCCCCTCCATGGTACACACTTCTCAGGCCTACCAAGCTTTGAATTTATCAAGATCTGAGGTTCCTGATAAATTTACTATCTCAACAAGAGGGGTACATGAGAGGTTTCTTAGGCATGCGCATCTCACAACGCCCATATCAACAAGTAGAAAAAGAATTTGGCCACTAGCTGAAAAGGGTTTTACTAAGGGTCTTCATTTAAGTGTATCCTCTATGTCTACACAAGTGCGATTCAAGCTGCTAACCCCATAGATCACCTTAGCACAAGCAGTTTACGATACATGATTGAGATCTGGAGGCCCTACTTTGTGTTAAGCGAGAGCCAAGTATAAGCTCAAATTCCATTTATATTTTGAGGCTTTGGTCTCGAGGAAGCATTTTTATTATAGTGAGTCAGAGAAGCTTGGCATAAGCATGTTCTCTCTTGGGTCATTCTCCAAGGGTGAGTACTTTTTCCCACTTAGACAAGCCCTCTAAAGTTGCATATCTTAAACAACAAATGACAATAATGTTTCTGGATTTATGATCATCCCAAAAGGGCGAGAGCATAGTTTCTTAACATTATTGCCATCCCTAAAACGCCAGATAGAGGTTCATTTTGAAAATTCTTGCACGTGCGTTCCTATTTTAATAAAACAAAAATAATATGCAAGCACAATGTTTAGCGTTCTATTGATCAAGGCAACCTACAAGATGATTCGTTAGTAGTCTGTATTTTAGTCTTCTTTTTCAACCTCCTACAAACTACTATTAGGATGTAACCAACAAGATAATCTAGAGAACAACAAATCCCAAAACCCATCAGTATTAGAAAATCCAAAAAATCAAAAAACTGATTGCATATTCAGAAACTAGACAAAAAATCATGCACTTTAAAAAACAATGCACCCAAAAATGTTATTGTATGAGCCCAAATGATGTTCTGGAAGTTACCAAATGAAGGATTAGGTAGGTACAGTCATCAAAATATGTGATTTCTGATAAATCCAGAAACCAAAAACCCAAAAATAATCCCACCACAGTGATCTTTCAGAAAAACTACCCAATTTTTTTTAAAAAAATTGCACTCAATTTGGACCTAAAATGAGCAAGATATGAGCTTTCAAAGATAGACAGTAAAATTAAAAACTCATGTGGTGAGGGCAGAGAAATTTGAAATGTGTGATGATGTCATTTGTTTACAAGGTTAAAGTTGATGGTTTGGTGGTCGTCGCTAAAAGTGAATAAGTCTGTAAAATGATGTCTCGACAGCTGTCAAAGTTAAGGTACTTGGTCAAGAGGAGGTGGAGTGCGGGTGGTGGTGGTGGAGGAGATGGGGTTTTGGGAGGCATGGCTGGGGGAGGAGAGAATTAGAGGGAGGAGAAGCAGTGGATGGCTGCATGGTGGTGGGTGAAGGCAGGCGGAACGGAGTGACAGGAGAGCGGGCGGTTGAGCGTGGAGAGGTAGAGGGGTTCAAGCTATGGGGTGGCAGGATTAGAGGGAGGACGAGTAGAGAGAAGCAATGGGAGGGGTTTTAGAAGAGGAGAAGTGGTGGGGCTCAGGAAATAGGGAGGAGGGATGGGTTATTCTTCACAAACAAAATGGAGACAACACAAATATGCTAGAAGGCAAGTGGATTCCACACTGACAGGGTTTGCTGATGGAATCCTCTGCAAAAGGGGTGAACATGAATCAAAGTTTGGAGATGGATATGACAGCCTTTTTTGTCTTTCTCATGGATTATATGTTTGAATAAAATGGGTGAGGATAGAAATATTCAGTGAATACTGCTTACCCAATGAATCTATGGCGTGGTTTGGGTGGGGTGGGGAAGCGACGGGGATGGGAGAGGGAGGTGTAGGAGGGTAGTGCGATGGAGGTGATGGCTGTGCAGAGCGGTGGGTGGCCGAGCAAGGTTGTGTGTTGGGTAGAAGGGTTGGGAGGGAGTTTAGTTCCACATTGATGCCATGGGAGAAGACTGGGCTATTTTTAACCAAAACCCAAAACTAACATTACAAAAGGAGGGTGGTGGGCTAGGTGTTTGGGTTTGGAAGCCGTGGTTAGATTTGGGTCAAATTGTAGAGCAGAGATATTATTAAGGTTAGACCCTAACAAAAATTTTTAAATTTAAAACAAACTTTGTACTTTGTCTCAATTTGGGCACATATAGAATGTGCCTCGATCCATGTGCAGAAGGCCGTATGAGCTCTGTATGCAATTGTTTTTTGTCATAGATTCAATTTTAGGCAAATTTGGGCAAGTTTATAGTCATTTCAAACCAAAATGACTATCTGGAGAAGATGGTGGAGTCAAATTTGGGTTAAGAGGTGATGTAGGTGAGGTTTGGCTCAAGAGGATATTCAAACCCCAGGGTGGGCACCAAAAATGTATGGGTGAATTTGGGTAAGTCTGCAAGCTGCAAACACACACACACACTTCAATGATCCATTAAGTGGTTAGTGGGTTAGAAAACATGAAAACCAGAATATTAAAAAAAAACATCCTAAGCCAACCGACAGTGATTAATTACCTTCTAGTAGGTAGGAGTATGAACTTTGCTCTCAGGTCATCACAAAGTCCAGTGACTACACACTATTCTAAATGAAGGATTTTAAAGGTATATGATGAAACAAAATGATAAATGCAAGATGCAAATTGTTGTTAATCCAAGCTAATTAGAGATTCATTTTAGAAGCACCAAATGAAATGTGTAATATTCATTTTTATAAACACCAAACTCAAATGTTCTCTAAATTAGATTTTTTGCATGCTTGAAAGTAATAACAACAATGCTAAATGATTAAAAGCTAAGAATGATAGAAAAGAAAATGTAGTATAATAACGATAGAAAAAAAAGTTAGGATCCATGTGAAGGAAAATAGTTTCTCTTTTATAGAAAATATTTGTTGAATCAACAGTCAAGATCAACAGAAAAGAGTGGCTCAGATTCGATTAAAGAAGCACAATCCATGTGCAAGAAATTTGACTGGTCAAAAGATTCAGTTGACTGAACTGACTGATCAGTCTTTTTGGAAACTTTCATATTCAGTTCTCAGTTAACTAAAATGTTTCCAAAATGATAAATAGTGGAGAATCAGTTAACTGAGTGGAACTGGACTGTTTCCAATTTGATAATTAGTTAACTAGATTTGATGATGTCATATGCATTTTTAATAATTTAAATGATTTTGAATGCATATTTGTTTTTATTAATTAATTTAATTCCTTTTTGATTTAGTTGACAAATTAGTAATTTTATTTAATTAATATATCAGAAATATCAATTAAATAATTAACATAAGGTTTATTTGCCAATGTATTGTGATTTTAGAAATTAATTAATTAATCAAGTACGATGATTGATTAGGACCTAGGGTTTTGGTCAGATCAACTTGAATTGATAGATTGAAGAATTGCATGTTTGACTTAGGGTTAATCAATGTTAGGGTTTCTCAATTAATTATTGTGATTGGGGGTCTAGGGTTTAGATGACCATTTTTATGTGATTACATTTTCCCCTCTTTAATTAATATGCAATCAACACATTGATTCAAAGACCTGTCAGCGAGAAGACCGAAAATAGTTTGATTTGAAGTGATGAAACCATTCTTTTGAAGAAAACTGACTTCAAGTTTGGTTGGAAGAAGATCAATCAAAAGATATAAAACATAATGCTCAGTTTGATTTGAAGCGATGAAACAAAAAATCTGTCAAGAATGCCAAACCTTTTGATTGGTTTGAACGAATAACCAATTTGATTTGAAGTGATGAAACTGATTACCGTTAAGAGATTTGATTAGCAAGAAAATTGACTTGATTTGAAGCGATAAAGCCAATTTGATCAATGTATCTGGTTTCAATAATTAATAGCCCGTATAAGACCGATCTTGTCTGGTTTTGAGCGTATTCACCACTGTAGAAGACCATTGATTAGGTTGCCTTTGATTTAATTATGATCTTAGCATGATTTGATACAATGAAGCTGAGATTCCCCAAGCGATGGGGTTTTGATTGAGTATGTGATCACTGGAATGTTGATGTCCTGATCCTGCCCCCTCGGGAGAGAAATCAAAATATGGCTAGGTGCCCCAGTGATGAGAAGAAATTCGATTGATAACATGATGCAAGAAGAAGCTGAATTGATTAGAAATAGGTCCCATGCGGTTAGGACATAATCTGTGCTTGATGAGAGGTCTTGGTGACCAAGATTGACCAAAAGTATGATACATGGATTGACTGGAAGAAAAGCATTAGAGATTTCTATTGGTTGTGAAAGTAGTTAGCTATAGTTGATTGAAAAATTCAAATATAAAGAATGACAAGCAAGATGATTTTAGATTTTGATTTCAATCCTAAAAATGGAATCAGGACAGTCAAATTAGCCAAGGGTGTCATTTTCATGTCAATCAATGCACAACTGACCACTTGGCAAAAAGAAGATTGATCGATAAGAAACTCAGATCCTTCACATTGGAGAGAGAGATCAATATTATGCAGATTTCAACACCATGCAAATGTAGATGTAGATGCAAGACCAACATGAATGCAACCTAAGGTGTAGTCACTGAAACTTTAGCATTGAAAATTTTCATCATCGATCATTTTTGGAACATCGGAGTCGATACAGTCCTTACTGGTGCCAGTGCGACCATAAGAATACGAATATGACTTTCATTGGATAAGATATGAGAGACTAACATAAGCATCGGGGAACAAAAACTGAGATGACCTGAACATTGTTTCTAGATGATGTTGAAAGAGTATACTAGTATCGAGGCATTCAAAGCCAAGATAACCATGAGTGAAATCTTACGTAAACAAGCAGAGAAATAATAGTCAAGGAGATAGTTTTGACCTCACCTTGGTGTACAAGTAAACAAGATTGAGGGATGTGAGGCTTTTCTGCCTTAATGTAGGAGCTCTTATCACATACACCCTATTTAGTTGACGTTGCTAGATCATCGAGACCACACCAAAAAGTTGTAGAAAAGGAAATATTAACGAAAATCATGAGAAAAGACAACATACAAATAGAAGTTCAACATACTTCAACCAGTTTCAAAGTTTTTAGATGTGTATATATATGAGGTGTTGAGAAACACTGCAATGCTTATGAGTGTGATGTGTTTTATTTCTATTGTTCTGTTGTTTACATTTGGGATATCCAATGTGTGTTAAGAAACACAAATTCCCAAAGATAGTTTTAAGAAACACTTTTGATTACGGTGTTGAGAAACACATGTTTGCATCAGTAGCGAGTTGTCCTTCAGAAATGACAAGATTACTGACTCTGGTGTAATCCAAAAGATGTGATTTGATTGGGGACCCATGCCCCTAGTAGCAAAAAAAATGATTGACTTAAACCATACTAGAAGGAAAAATATGATTCGATTGCCCCTGGTTATGAATCTAGATTGGTTTCAAGCCAGGAGGGTTTTGAAAAGAACCAGAGTGTCACAAAAGTGACTAAAAGCTTATATACAAACTGAAGCAAAGGATTGCCAAGATTGAGTATTGATAGATGGAGTGCTATGGTACAAGAGGTGCATGTTTACTAGGTTTTCATGTACTTGGCATAGATTCTATTTTTTCTACCATGGTGCCTGTTTACCAGGTTTTCACCAAGGCACTTTTTCTTCTTTTTCAATTTTTTTTGTATTTTTCCATTTTTTGATTTTTTTGATCTTTCTCTTTTTTGATTTTTTTGAGTTTTCTCTTTTTTGATTTTTTTGATTTTTTTGATTGATGCATCAAGGTGCCTATTGCTAAGTTTTCACCAAGATGATCATTTTTTCAGGAATTTTTCCAATTTTTCATTTTTTTTCAGGATCATAAGTATGTACTTGGTGCTGATCACCGAGAATGTTTAGGTGTAAAACTTCTTTAGATGGAGAGTGTTGATGGGCTCTAAAAGTGATTCTCCTTCAAGTGTGGAGAGTTGATAGGTTCTAAAGCCAAATGCTACAGTAATGATATAAGGACCAAGCCAATTGAGTTCAAACTTCCAGTTCTGCTCTCTATGTGACTGATTGCAGGGATTTTCTCTCAATACAAGGTCGCCCACCTGAAGTTCTCTAGGTATGACTTTATTGTTGTATCCTCTTGAAATTATTTTCTGATAAGCTCTGAGGTGATCAACTGCCGCTTTCTGACATTCATCCAACACCTCTAGTTCTTGGATCTCAAAAATCTGTATTCTTCATCTGGTATAAGTCTACGTAAACAAACCCTAAGAGATGGGATTTCTACCTCTAGGGGTAAGAATGCTTCTACCCCATATACTAGTGCAAATGGGGTTTCCCCTGTAGGTGTTCTAATGCTTTTTCTACAATCCCATAATGTAGGATTGATCTACAGGTGCCAATCCTTTCTAGACTTGATAACCATATGATGCAAGATTTTCCGCAAATTTTTATTTGAGGCCTCAGCTTGTCCATTACCTTGTGGGTAATAGATGGAAGAACAATGTTGTGTGATTTTGAAATTTGCACACAACTCATCCATGGTTTTGTTCTTAAATTGTCCTCCATTATCAGTGATGATGGAGGAAGGTATGCCATAGCTATAAATGATGTAGTTAAGAATGAACAGTGAGATTTGTTGTCCTATTGCTTTAATGAGTGGGACTACTTCAAGCCACTTGGTAAAATACTCAGTAGTTGTAATAATGAACTTGTGACCATTAGAAGATGAGGGGTGAATATGTCCGATGAGATCAAATGCCCATTATTGAAGGGGTCAATGTGTGACAAAGGAAATGAGATCCCTTGCTGGAGCGTGGATAATATTTCCATGCAACTGACATTTCTTACAAGATTTTGCATATCTAATAGCTTATTTCTCCATATCTAGCCAATAATAACCTACTCTAAGAAGTTTTCAGGACAAATTTAGACCATTAGAATGACAACCCCAAATTTCTTTGTGGACTTTAGACAACACATGTTTGGAATCTTCTTTTTCTAGACACCTAAGAAAAGTACCATCTAATCCTCGCTTAGACAAATCATTGGCCACAAGAACATACTGGGTGTCATTTTTCATTTCTAGTTAGTCCATTAGGAATGACCTGATGGTGCAAGTAAGAGTAGACATGTTGATAACAGTAGGATTCCTGGTCAATGACTAAACAAAACATTTGGGATTTGAGGGGTTGTAGGAAGGGAAATGGATTTATTCCACCAGGAACTCGCAGTGGAAATCATCATCTTATTGTTACAAGGAAGCTAGTGTAGCCATTGCATCTGCAACTCTGTTCTGTATCCTTGGCACTTGTTGAAATGTGATGAAAGTGAAATATTTCTTAAAATCATCAACCATTCACATATAAGGCATGAATTTGTCATCCTTAGTCTGGTATATATCATTGATTTGGTTGATGACATGTTGAGAGTCACCATGGACATGTAACTCAGAAACATTCCATTCAAGAGCCAATTTGATTCCATTTACCAGTGCTTCATATTCTTCTATGTTGTTTGTACAAGGAAACATGAGCTTTTACACCTTTGGAATGGAATAGTTTTGAGGAGTTAGAAATAAAATCCCCGCACCTAAACCTTGTTGCGTGAAGGAGCCATCAAAGAACATTTTCCAGGATTCGTGAGTGATGTGCAAAATTGATCCATCTGGGAACTCAACATTGATTGGTTCATTGTCCTACAATTGAGCATCAACCAATTGATCTAGAATTTATTTCCCTTTGATTGCTTTACGCTCAATATACTCTATGTCAAATTCACTAAGAAGCATAACCCATTTAGCCAATCTGCCAGTGAGGGTAGCTTTACTTAGGAGATAATTCAAAGGGTCAATTTTAGCCATCAGTTTGATTGAGTGAGCCAAAATGTAGTGTCATAGTTTTTGAGATGCAAAGACTACTTCCAGGCACGCTTTCACGATCATAGAGTAGTTCTTCTCATAGGACACCAATGTTCTACTGATTTAGTAGATAGCACATTCTTTCTTGTTTTCATTTTCTTGTGCTAGAAGTGCTTCCAGTGACGTTGAGGTAGCTGAAATGTACAAAATCAATGGTTTTCCTTGTTGAGGTTGCATGAGTACTGGCAGATTTTCCAGGTATGTTTTGATTTGAGTGAAATTTTTTTCACATTCTTCACTCCATTGATAAGTAATGCCCTTGTATAGAGTCTTGGTAAACGGTTATGCCCTATCAACTAACTGTGAGATAAACCTTCTGATAGGATAGATTCTCCCTTGGAGTGTTCTCAACTGACTGATGTTCTTAGGAGGTGACATTTCTAGTATCACTTGTACCTTTTCAGGATAGACTTCTATGCCTTTAGCTAAGATAATTTAACCCAACAACTTTCCAAATGTAATGTCAAATGCACATTTCTTGGGATTCAACCTTAACTTGAACTTTAACATTCTATCCATGATTAGTAACCTTGTGTTCGTGGGTTCAAGCCCTACGGTGGGCGCCAGAAATGTATGCGTGAATTTGGGTCTTCGTCGCAGCTACAAAAAAACACACTTCAATGATCCATTAAGTGTTTAGTGGGTTAGAAAACATGAAAACCATAATATTAAAAAAAACATCCTAAGCTAACCGACAACGGTTCATTGCCTTCTAGTAGGCAGGAGTATGGACTTTTCTCTCAGGTCATTGCAAAGGCCAGTGACTACACACTGTTCTGAATGAAGGATTTTAAAGGTATATGATGAAACTAAATGATAAATGAAAGATGTAAATTGTTGTTAATCCAAGCTAATTAGAGATTCATTTTAGAAGCACCAAATGAAATGTGTAATATTCATTTTAATAAACACCAAATTCAAATGTGATCTAAATTAGATTGTTTGCATGCTTGAAAGTAATAACAACAATGCTAAATGATTAAAAGATAAGAATGATAGAAAAGAAAATGCAGTATAATAACAATAAAAAAAAGTTAGGATCCCTGTGAAGGAAAAGAGTTTCTCTTTTATAGAAAATATTTGTCAAATCGATAGTCGAGATCGAAAGAAAAGAGTGGCTCAGATTCAATTGAAGAAGCACAATCCATGTGCAAGCAATTTGAGTGGACAAAAGATTCAGTTGACTTAACTGACTGATCAGTCTTTTTGGAAACTTCCATATGCAGTTCTCAGTTAACTGAAATGTTTCCAAAATGATAAATAGTGGAGAATCAGTTAACTGAGTGGAACTGGATTGTTTCCAATTTGATAATTAGTTAACTGGATTTGATGATGTCATATGCATTTTTAATAATTTAAATGATTTTGAATGCATATTTGTTTTAATTAATTAATTTAATTCCTTTTTGATTTAATTGACAAATTAGTAATTTTATTTAATTAATATATCATAAATATCAATTAAATAATTAACTTATGTTTTATTTGCCAATGTATTGTGATTTCAGGAATTAATTAATTAATAAAGTATGATGATTGATTAGGAACTAGGGTTTAGGTCAAATCAACTTGAATTGATAGATTGAGGAATTGCCTGTTTGATTTAGGACTTAGGGTTTATCAAGATTAGAGTCTATTGATTAATTGTTGTGATTAGGGGTCTAGGGTTTAGATGGCCATTTTTATATGATTACAATATCTAGTCTTGCATTGTAATTTCAAAAAAATCAGAAAATCTAAAAAATTAGTTTCTTTCCTAAGTCGTTACTATAGTCAAATCATATATCTAGTTTTGCATTGATATTTCCCAAAATTAGAAAATCCAAAAAATTAATTTCTTTCCCAAGTCCTTACTATAGTCAAATCATACCTAGTCTTGCATTGACATTTTCCCAAAATCAAAAAACCCAAAAAAAAAGTTTCTTTCCAGAGTCGTTGCTATAGTCAAATAATATCCCCAGTCTTGCACTGTTATTTCCCCAAAATCAAAAAATATAAAAAATAGTTTCCTTCCTAGTTGTTACTAAAGTCAAGTCATCTTAGTCACACCTTGCATTGTCATAGTCTCATCCTTACATTTCTAGATGCTATTTACTCGGTCAAGGAAAAAGGGGTAGATGGACCCAAGTTACGACCCTACATTAAATCCTACTAGTTCTATGAATTTCAACTTCAACAAACCCATGGGTATACAAAGACCACCTAAGAGTTGGGATACCTTACCTCCTAGTGATGAAGTTTCCCTAGAAAACATTCAAGAACACTCCACCCAAGAAGAGATAGAACACACATCATAAGATCTTAAGGTCCTTGGTGTCATGAATGCCTTATTATCAGTAGACCCTAATAGATACTTCCATCTTCTGCACAAAATGGGGCCAAACTACTATCAAGTTTTAATGCCTCCATCATTGTAGAGGGTAAACAAATGATCTCTACTGGGGTTATACAATCATACTCATCCCAAGTGTAATGCCCCTCCAAGGAACGCTTGAAAACATAGGGTCAAATATATACTTAATTTTTTTTAATTTTTGAAACATCAAGATATAATATTCATAACATAGTGCATTAATTACCAACCTGCATAAGCAAAGATACATCATCAATGATCCTAAAATGATCATGCACAAGCGGAAGCCAAAAAGAAAACATCCAAAGTTTCCATGACCACCCCACACACTAAGAAATAATGGAAAGACATTCAAGCTACCACATGAAAGTTCAGAACACGTCTACGAACCTCACAAAATAAGTCTAGACCATCGTCAATGGTCATCAATCAAGGATACAAGTTTATCCTTGGTGCATTCTAAAACATGGTTCATTTAAGCTCAAATTGAAGTAAAAGGATTATAAACATAGGGTGATACCACAATAGTGGGTTACACTTTTTTGCCTAAACGGACATTGAACTCTACATTTTGAGAAAAACTTTCACATTCAGATGCATATTGTCGTTAAACTGTTTGAAATCGGAAGATGAAGTAAACTAGAGTCTTTTAGGATTTTCTGTCTAGATTCTAAATATATATTTTTTATTTTTTTTTGAATTGATTTTAATGTTTTTTTTTTCTCCCACTAAAACTGCTATGTTGCTGAAAATATCTTTTTCAAAAAGGTACAATGACTTTGTACAACATAACTTTTTTTCTAAAATAGATATCAATGTGCTTCTTTTGAATTTGGTTTTGTAACATCCATAAAGAGGGCATGCAATTAGTTTGATGATATTATCATGATTATTGCATATTTTATGAATGTTTGAAGTAGAGTCAACTGTCGTTTTGACATACCTTGACTGCGTAGCTAATAACTTGTTGTGTATTTATCGAAATTCAAATTTTTTTTTTGATAGAAAGAAGACTCAAAACTGGAGGGCACTGTTATTTTTCAATTTTTTTTTCTATTTTCTACTATTTTTCATTGAACGTCAAACCTGGAAGTTTATATTTGATAAAAAACCTACATCTG
>MU224425.1:2911246-2946816 GCA_018584345.1 Thuja plicata
ACACACACACACACACATATATATATATATATATATATATATATGCACACACACACACACACACACACACACACATATATATATATATATGCATATGGACATATATGCACATATATGCATATACATATATAAACATATATGCACATATATGCATATACATATATACACATATATGCACATATATACACATATATGTACACACACACACACATATATACAAATATATATACACATATACACATTATACACATATATATGCACATATATGAATATATATAAACATATATACACATATACGCATATATACATGCATATGTACACATATACATGTATATATACATATATATACACATATATATATGCATATATACACATATACATGTATATACATATATACACATATATATGCATATATACACATATACATGCATATATATACAAATTTACAAACAATATATATAAAAAAACATTAAAATGCATATATACAAACAATATATATTATAAAACAATAAAATATGCAAATTAGAAATGTGAAAAACCTGATAATTGACGTTTGATAAAACAGAAGCCACTGTTCTCTATCACTTTCAACCCAGCCGAAATAGTCAAAATGACTGTTTCAGCGGGTTTTATTCCGCCAAAAAAAACCTAGTTACTTTCGATCGAAAGTAACTAGGTACTTTCAATCGAAAGTAACTTCTGATTGAAAGTATCCATTTTAGGTACTTTTGATCGGAAGTTAGTCACTTCTGATCGAAAGTTTTTTTTTGTTCCGATCGAAAGTATCAAACATTTTTTAGTGGGCCATGCTTTTCGGGGCGAATTCCTTCCTCCCAAAAAGTGTAACCCACTATTGTGGTATTACCCCATATCATACAAAATCAGAAATTAGACTGAGAATACATGAAAAATATCCCAAGGAAAAAGGGTATCCAAATATCAAATTACTTTTCTAACAGACCCTCACAAAGTACCAGCTAAAATATATGCACTAAACATTTATCATATGCGCTAAAATATTGATCATATGCGCTATTCTATGGCTCATATGCACCATTCTGTGGCTCATATGTTCCACTCTATGTATTATATGTGCTGCATTGCCCTACAAGGTATAGATTGGTATAAAAACATATTCAGACAAGGTTTCCTCAGTCCAACAATAGGATAGGTTTTTTGACACCAACATATGACTTAAATATAAGGCTTGCTCCACACCGGGGAGTACTAGATGCACACAAATCAAGGAAATAATCACTCAATAGCACAAATACATAAACATAAAGGAAATACTTTAATAAGCATTAATATCAAAATCGTATACATATAAAAATGGAAAGAGATGAAGGGGGTAGAATTGAGAAATCAATGCTCAGTATCTCTATCTTTGGAGGAAGCCACCACTTATACACTAGTCTCTAGCAATGGTAGCGCAATGCCACTGAAACATGTGGAACCCTCAAGCTCACCCCACCATGCTCCCAAAGATAGTAACCCAACCACAATAACATGGAATCACACAAACCAAAGATGGCTAACACTCATGCAATCAAATGCATAAAGTTAGGGAATGATATAAAGTTCCAATGCAACACACAAAGATGAAACATACAATAGCACATGGAGAATACTCAACATGCAGACCAATGTCCAAGATGCAATACAATTAACATAAGCACACAGTACATAAGGGTTCTACTCACTACTACAAGATCTAGACACAATAGTACCAACCACAAGGAGTATCCATGCTTGCACAGATCACTATTAGCATCTGGGGCTCAAATACTTTCTACCACCCGTGTGGGTCACTCATCACATTTGGGGATTAAATAATTTTCACTAGTTGCACGGGTCAATCTTTGACATTCGGGGATTCTAATACCATCTTCCACCCGCATGGGTCAATCCTGACATCCGGAGATTCAATGATATCCACTAAATCATGCTTAATCTTGTTTAATGTTATTCCCAATTCATTTTAATTATATTTTTAATTTTTAATAACTCCTTGATGTGTCCTGCACCAACCACTTATAGGCTAAGATCCATGCAAGGAGCTACTCCCCATGACTACTCAATGTGCCTAGTCCCAGGGCTCAACATCACAAGACAAAGACCAAACAAATGCTTATCCACTCGGTCTACACCGAGGACATAAGAAAAAAATTCGTCCTCTTGGTCTACACATAGGAAAATAATAACCATAATTTTCCACTCAGTCGACACCAAGGACATAAGCATAAAATGTACATTGTCTACTTGGGTCTATACCAAGGACATGGAATAGGGACTTCGTCCACTTGTTCTACACTGAGGATGAGCTGATCCATAACTTATCCACCTAGCCTACACCAAGGACCTAAGCACAAGATGCACCACCTACTTTGTCTACATCAAGGATGTGGAATAACATAAGAATCAATATGCAAGAAAAGTGATAACAGGAGGCCAAATCACTCCCAAACACTTAAGGGAAGAAACTAAGTAAATGCAAAACCAAGCCAAACAACAAGTTTCTCAATTGACCACTTTTCCAAGAGAACAGATTCCCATGGAATCCATCAATCATTTTCTTTGAAAATGAGGAAGGCTCAGAACACCCCAAAAAGTGTTAAAATACCAAATTCTAGCAAAATCTAGCAAATTACAAAAATCACCATTTTAACATCAAACAGGCAAAGTTTGGATTGTGATAGCTATTACCAAGAATTTCCTCAATCCATTCCGATAGAAAAATCTCAATATAATCATGGATTACTACAACATCCAACAATTCAATCATGCTGAACATCGTGGTAGACAACATTTGGATGACACGCAAAATGATGCACCAACGAAAAGACCAAAAATAAAACTTAAAATATAGCCACAAAATTAAAACCCATTTTACCTTAAGGCTCAACTAGCCCAAAAATCCAATAAAATTCAAAATCTAACTTTGTGGGAAAAAACTGACAGCCTCATAATAGAAATTTTCAAATAAAAAACCACATATATCGTACAAACCCAATCAGGTGATAAATGCATAAAGGAAAGTGGGGAAAACACTAATTACCATCCCATAATTTAAATGCAAACAAGAATTAATTGAAATAAATGAGAAACAAATAAAATATGAGAGGCCCTAATTCTCACCAAGTTGCAGACAGGAAAATGGGCAGAATAAAATAATTTTTTCATGGGAATGAAAATGGCTCTATAGGTAGAATCGAAATGACGAAACAAATCCAACGAGCTACTAGCCATGTGGATCTGAAAGTTGGATCAAACACAATGAGAAAATCTCCAAAATGCTCACAAGAGGGTTTGAGAAATTTTGCTCTCTCAAAAATGTAAAAATTGAGAAAATAAGTTCTAATCTTTCATTATAAGTCACTTTTTCCCAAAAGCCCAAAATGAATTAAAATTAAAATCACTTAAATAATTAAAACCCACTAAAGACTTTCCCCAAAATAAATTAAATCAATTCCAATATAAATAGAATTTACTACGACAAATTAGCTGACAAATAAAAATAAACTTCCCAACAATTAAATCAACATTTAATTCTAACTCAACCATGACAACTGTAGGAACTCTAAATGCACATCCACACTCATTGGTATTTTATAACATGCATATGAAATACAAATTTACCAACACCTACTAGTGGGATAAAATAATAATCATAGATACATCGTCCATATAGGGACAATATTGGTTCAATAATGAACAACTGGTGAAACTATTCCTTGCACCACTGCTGAGGATAAAGACACACTCATAACCTACAATTTAGTTAGAATGATGTTTGGTATCTGTTCACTAAAACACAAAAACATCAAGTGTATCTTCTCATAGAATAAATATATGAAGCATACGAATATACATAATATCGAACAACGAAGGAGAATGAGACATCACATGGACCTCATAGATGAGTAACTGCTACATCTGAATTCATACAATCACAACAAATATAATCCATAAATAATTATATAAGCATAGTAGTGAATGTAATTTCATTTAAACATCAAGCATGAAATAATCATTTACGACAATATGGGCATACATCAGTCAAAACATCAATGAAATGTCCAACAACATATATGGCACAATAAACCAAGAATTAGATATAATCATCATAATATATTAAGCCAATGCTCTCAAATGAAAAATATACCATATATCATCATAATGCATCCTTTCACATCAAAACAACATCATCATGCATATATGATCAAAATGCTAATAACAACATAGTCTAACATCTAAATCAAAAATGATATTAGTAACCAAAATAATGCACTATCCTCATATAGACACTCACAAAGTCACGAGAGTCTAACTCAGATCCAAGAAAAATCATGATAACAATCACCATTCGATAACCACTGGCACATACATCAGTGAAACCATTAAATCATATCATAAGCCATGTAAATGAGATACCATCACAACCTGAGTAGTAATCCCAAAAATGAACACATGAATGAACTGAACTGGGTGCATCTCATAATGCCAATATGAAATTGTAACATGTAAATAGTCACTGAATCACATAAAATAATCAAGCTTTGATTAAATAACCAAGAACACCATGAGTCCACAAAACTTAGAAGTTTGACATCCCAAATTAGGTAAGAAACAAGCTACACCACCATGGTTGTTATAATGAGGCATAAGAACATAAACAACTTTTTGATGGAACGATATAAGCCATATCACTCCAAAGGTACCAACCTCTCATGGGTCTAACATTATCATTAAATACAAGCATATAACCATAAAATTATGAGATGCAATCCACCAATCACATAAGGCAACATGACAAAATCCTAAGTCAAAAAAGGCATCGCAAGAAATCTCATCCATCATGATATCATTCAAAATGAAAATGAGAGAAGCACTACATCATCCCTCCCAAAGACTAGGCTTACTCTTGGAACCTCACAAGTCAAACCAAAAGAGCACACCAAGTGTAAGATCTGAAACCAAGCCAAACGAAAAATAGCGATACGGCTCCTTCACAAGTATGGACAAACCACACCGATTCCTTACTATCTTGTCTCACAACTGCTAAAAGGACCAACACACACTGAAAAGAGCATCAACAACTCTTAAATTCCTACCAAAAGGAACACAATACATACTATGAAAGATGCATCTAGCCATGATCTCTACCAATGAGGCATACGATTTTATGATCTACCTCATCATGAGGTATCCAACCACAAAATAGTGCCCACTAAGGTCTCCTCCAAGACCAAGGTGCCCAAAAATCTCAAGTCAGAAACTCAAGAACAAGGGAAAGATTATCCCAAAGGCAGAAAAATGCTCACTTGGAGCATACTTTAATCCAACAAGAGTCTCACTAACTCAATCAAGAATTCAAAAAGGTGAGGATCCTCCATCCAAGATGCACTTCTTTGAGGTGTACTACATCCATCTCAGGGTACCAAGAGGTACAAACACAAAAGATCACCTCTCCTAGAGCATTCACATTGTGGATGCTAAAAAAAACTCTCCTTCCACAAGAAGGGCTAAACACATGCCATCTTAATACCAAGCATAGGAGCCAATATAATTGCTCGATTGTTAAGAGCTCAACTATAGATGATACAAGGGTTACCCAACCCAAAAAGAACACAATCTCACATTCAACATGGTGTCAATGCATCTAACACTCACATCCTTAACCAAAATTAGGATGGTAGGATACATCCACTTAGAGTGCGTCCTTCTATATTAAAGCTAGGAACATCACACTACCAATGATCCTCTAACAAACCAATCTCCAACATGGAATTTTGCAAAGAGGGATAACATAATTGAGATAATAACACACACACACACACACACACACATAACCATATAAAGACATGACCAAGGGAGTTCCAAATAATGAAAAGGAAAACTCTCTCTATCCCCACACTATGCCAACTAACAAGAAGGTTAGGGAACCCAATTACAATAGTGGCCTAAAGAACACTTGGCATAAATCAATAACTCCAAACAATGGTGCCCAAAACACTTCCACAACCATTCCCAGATAGGAAAGCACAAAAGAAATACATGGTCATCATGACCCACAACTAAGTTTAACCTCATAGGTGGACTAAGTCACACCCAACCTTCCAGAATAAACATTGACATAAAAGAAACACTCAAGATCTCAATATCATAGGCTTGGGAGTAACCAAAATCACTATATAAAAAAACACACTAAAATCCAATACAAGAATTTGAGCTCAACTAGTACTACACAAGATAATCATTGCCATTAACATAAAATAAAATTTATAGAAAGATTCTAACTAATTCTCAAATTAAGGTCTACCAAAATCAACCATTCATTCTTAATAATATACATGAAGATAATGCAATTTATAATCCCATAAACATGGTAAACATCTACCAGTCAATTGCACAATGAATTCACTAACATCCTTACCAAGATGATTTACAATTTGGTGCATCTTTAGATCAAATTAAAGCTAACATGCGTAATTACCATTGACCATTTGTACTTCTTTTCATAAACAAAACAAGATTTTACCATAACCTGGATAAGAAGACATTCAAATTTAATATTTGTATAGTTAATCAATAAACACCATATAGTACATTGCCTGTGATGTTCACCCTTGCACATACTAGTAGAGGTCCGCATTGAACATGATAGAATAACATAAGTCACAAAATAGGGCTAACAATAACAAATATTTAGAGTAGTCACCATAAGATCGAGAAGAGAAGACTCACATGGAGGAATCATCAATTCCAATAGAAAATTGCCAAAAATGTGTGTAATATAATAATAAATCAAACATGACAAATGCCAAAATTAGATAGATGGAAAAAGTTTTGGCAACTAGTCCAAGCATAAGAAAAACCCAATTCAATGCTAGCCCACACAACATGTGGAAAGATCCACCAATAAAACAAAATAATTCACCAACATGAAACACATTCATGAAACATCATAACTAGTATTAGTCACGTTATAGGGAGTAACTAGCACACGGTACTAAGGAACACACTGTCTCAGCAGTGTTAGAGAACATACCCAAACACACCAAATAGTGGATTGTCTATGATTCCAATCTTATGCAACATTATACACTAATTAATACAACAATATTATTTCTTACTTTAATTCCTTTACCCTTTTCCATGCAATGCATTAATTTCACTATGCAAAGTTTCAATCAGAAGGAGGTCTCAGCACATCTTCAAACATATACTTAATGCACAAGAGAAGCTCATCAAGAGCACAACATTTACAAGGGTAATTACAATCCGCAAAGTGATACACACACATGATCGTAGCATGAGATGATTTGATCAATAATAGAGGTGATCAACACATTTAAACAAGAGGGATTACACTAATATGAATCAAGGAATGATTACCCAACAACCACATAGGTTCCTTCTGCATTAGGGACATGCATAGAATGCATCACAAATCAGCATTACAGGCTACAATGATAGAACATCATGGGACTCACAAGGTTATGACCACAGTCTCATGTCACACAAGGAACACTAAATCCCTATGGCCACTATGTCCTCGTTGCACTCAATTCAAGGTAAATACAATGCTATCTTAAAATATTAATCGATATACATGATACAATGAAATGGAACAATTTCTACACAATGCTTCAAAACAATAAGGAAATAATTTGTCAAGAGATCAAGACAAGAAAGAAATTTGGGGACCTACATCATTAGACGAAATGATTTATCATAACATGATAATTTTACTCCTCTTCACCAATGAATTATTCTTTTCATAATTACAACGGTGACCATCTATTGCTCTTCAAGCGAAATGCATGGCAATGAAATAAATAAAATGGCCACATATACAAAACATAATTCATGTTTTTTAGTTGATATTTGTAAACTCATTCAACATAAAACCTTCATTAGTCTTATCACCATATTTTTCCCTGACATATTTTTCAAATTCATCCCATGTATCTATACAATCATCAGGCAAGCCTCTAAACCAATCCCTAGCATCCTCAACTAAAGATTGAACAAATAACTTCAATACTACAACTTCATGCTTAACCTCATAATCATTGAACATACCAGTAATATTTTTTAGATGTTTCTCACAAGTAATAACATTATTTTAAAAAAAATTATTCAATTTGTCCCTTATCTCATTTGAAACAGGGTTAGGATAACCAAGAATACTAGTAAAGGATAGTTGTATATACCTTTAAATGTTGATTGATCTCCTTTGGAACTAGCCAGTAGCAACTTGGCCACTGGTACTAGCTCCCATATTTTGGCTAGTAACAAGAATATGTAAAATGAAAGGTGGTGGGACATTATTTCATTTAGAAATAGAAGTTATAGGTGCAACATAAGTACCAATAGAGATAGGTGTAGAAATTTTTTTCAAGAACATAATCTTCCTTTTCATTTCTAATGCGACTGCTTCCATCTTTGCCTTCTGTAATTCTTTTGAAATTATTCCATTCTATTTTCTCTCTCTATCCAACTCAATATCCAACTGAGACATAATTTCACCAATAGGACCCCTATTAACAAGCTCATTTATGACTATACCAACAACTTTATGCTTTCCTTTATCCTTATCACCCTCATTATTTCTAGGTGCTAGTTTATTTTGAGAGACAAAAGTGTTCTTAGTCTTTCCTATATTGTAAATCTGGAAAACAACTGGACCCTCAAAATCTTCCTTGGGTTCTTCATAATTTATGGATTTGAGGTCATCCAATTGTTTCTGAAGTCTAGTTTTTTCAATCAAGGCATCTCTAACTTCTTTTTCTCTTTCTCTATTCTTCCAATCTCTTAAGGAAATCTGCTCACGACTTTGCCTCTTCAAGGAATCAAGATCCTCAAAAACTTTAGCAGAATCAATAAAAGTACTTTCTAACTCTGAGGAGGTAGTTGGGTTCATTATTTCTTCTTCATTCTGACCTAATAAGCACCTAAAAGGAGAAAATATATAGACAAGAGATGGATCATCATATCTTCTATTTAATACATATATACTTTTGCTTCTTGATCTTCTATTGTTGCTATTATAATTAGTATGAGTTACTCCCTTTGTGTATTGTGGTTCTTCATCCTAATCAGCAAGAGAAGAAAATAATCCCTCATACACTCCAAGCTCTACAAGCTCAAAATCCTTAGGGAAATTTTCACTATTCTCAGGAATAGTAATGAAAAACTTTCCAATACTTGCACTTCTACTTTTGGGTTTCCATGCTAGATGAGAACTTCTTTTTCATTTATTTCTCCATGGACATTCAATCCTTGAAGTATTCAGAAGCTCACCCTCTATTATTTCTTTGGGATGCTACTTCACCCAAGATCTTGTGACGTTCTTACTCATCTTGTATTTTTTGAAAATACAGAAAAACAATTATTCAACACTGATGCAGATATTTGAGTCGCCACCCAATATAAATTGGGAAATATTTTTATGAAAAATTGCAAGACAAATTTGAAAATATCACCTCCTACAAGACAAACTTGAGTTATCACAAGATATCAACCTTTGATGAAAAATATTTATATCTCAGACACAAAACAATATACTTCTACCCCAAACTATGGAAATTCAATATCAACTCTATGTATTCCAATGGATAGAATAATTGGACTAAAATCAACAAGACAAGGAGCAAACTCGACTATCAACTTTATCAATTATGTAATTATTACACAAATCCCCAACAAAGTCACCATTTTGTTGCTTCCCAAAAAAGGTTTTATGCTTCAAAAGCTACCAAAACACTCACTAAAAATTCTAAATATTTGCTAACTCCAATGATCAAATCCCCATGAATGAATGGACCAACTAATAGGGATTAAGAAATCCCCCTATGATTTTGGCTCTACAAGACCAAGTTAGTCAAACCTAAATTTAGTATAATACTACCCTCTTTAAACACACCTGAATTTGATAAACAAATTATCTCATAAGATGGATCAACATTAAAAAGAAAATACTAAGAGCTAATTACTCATTAATTCTCAATTGTTATGGAGCATACACATACCACAGATAAAATGAAAAATAAAAAGATTTTTTATAGCAAAGATGGAATAACTAGACACCTTGAACCAACAAGATAAAAATTTAGCATAATTAGATCACTGGCTTATCGATTGGGCAATACTCTCAGTTTACAACCTCCTGTATGAATGACATAAAATTGTGACTGATTCAAGACATAGATTATTATTGCATTACAATAACATTTGTTCATGTAACCCAAAATTAGACTTATTATAATCATCCTTATGCCAACCTTATGAACTCATCAATTAATTTTCAACATTTTATTTGATCCTTGATCAAATATTTGAATTAAAACCATACAGATATAAACAATATGCAGTGAATTGAATAATAAATTTGAATTATTGAATTCACAACTTGTTAGGACTGCAAATTATTTCCATGGTGCTCAATCCTGCCTATTTTTCTGCTATGTTTGAGCCATGTTCTTTAGCCCTAATCATAATTTGGTCCAACCCTTAGTTTTGGTATTGTTCTAAACCCTAAGTCTCCCGTGCTTCTTATTTTCTTGCATTAACTTTTTGGGAGCCACTTAAGTATTTTTAAATCATGTGTCTTAAGTTGTCATGCAGGGGGCCTTTCCTTTTTAAGTCCTAAGTTCTGGCGGGGCCTGTGTATTAATTTTTCCTAAGTCTAAAGTTCTCGTGGTATCTTATGCTTTTAAAGTGTCAGGTATATTACTTTTAATCCAACGGTGGGCTTAATTCCTTGATCAAAAGATGCAACAAGGATAGCCATCAAGAAATTGTGCTTGAACACCAAGTGTCCATCGTGAGTTTGTGGGGCTGACGTCTTCAAAAATAAAGGTGAGAATGGGTCACGGTCAGATTTTTTTGGACCCAATGTTGGGCACGATCCAGTGAACGAAAGATGCAAGCAGTTTTATCTTCAAGGAATCACACCTGTGTAACATGTGGTTAGTGATGGGACTTGGCCATGGCTAAAGGAAGATAAAGGTAAGACAAATCATTTTTGATTAGACGGTGGGCGCAATCCCATGAACAAAAGATGCATGTTGTTTATTCATCCTGGGATCACGCTTGATTAACACATATCCACTTTGAGATCGTGGGTCTGGGATTTTAAAATGAGGTAAAGGTGGGTTAGATTGTTAGTAATAACTGAGAGGGGGGGGGGGGGGGGTGAATCAGTGGCCTCAAAAATTAATCCTTAAATCAACCCTTTAAACTTATAGCCACAAATTATATCTCAAGTTATCTTTTGTCCTACAAGATGAATGCCTTGAATTAGTTATATCAATTTACTACTTGTCAGATTGCTCTGTTAAACCTTCTTCTGTATGTTTACCGATAAGAAGTCATCTATTTACTGAAACATAGTAAATATGCAGAGCATACTGATAAATCTAGAATCAACTATGTAAGATACAAAACAATAAAGAAATGAATTATACACACATAACACATGGATTTTTAACGTACAAACCCTGTTAAGGGAAAGGCCACTGGGAATGGTACCCCAAATTTTCACTATTTTGAAGTTATCCCTATTAAGAGCCAACCCTATTAAAGGTTATAAACACACTATTAGGTGTGACCTTGTTAGAGGGTTTAGAAATTGTTTGTCAACTAGTATCTGGCATCTAATGCTACCATCCTTGATCAAACACTCACTTGGCCTGTCAATAGGTATCGGGCATATCCAATACTTTTGTGATCAAACTTTTTGATAATCCTTGGGATGTATCTCAATTGAAAAAGACTTTTAATTCCTACTTGGTTAAGAGGCTTATATGGTTCAATAGTTAAACTGAAACACTAATCATCTGCTCATACATACAACTCAATTACAGATTTTCAGATTTATTGTAGGCCCTTTACTTCATTGATCAATATAATAAAATGTATACCTTTGATCCACACTTGTTCTTCTCTATGATGCTTGTCTCATTATTCTTCAGTGTCTACAGAATCTAGCTCTTCCTTTAGCTTGTTGATCAGGACTAAAATGAAGAATTTCTTCTCCTTCATATTTTCTTTAGCATATCTCCTCTTCTCCGGTTCACCCCACTCACACAATTTGTAATGAATTGGGTTTGTCTCTATATGTGTCTGAATTTTGACCTCTAAATCAGCCACAACACAACATAGTCATTTCTAAATCATTGAATCGTGAAAGGACATATCTTCTACTACTTGAGGGTGTGGTTTCAATGATCCGACAACGTCAAATAAATAGGGTGTATGTGATAAGAGCTTCTGCATTAAGGTGGGAAAGCCTCACATCCCTTGATCTTGTTTATTTGTACACCAAAGGGAGGTTGGAACTATCTCTTTGACTATTATTGCTCTGTTCATTTACTTGTGTACTCTTACTATATCAAACTAGAAATAATGTTCATGTCATCTTGGCTTTTGTGCCCTGACCCTTACACTCATTTCCTAAATTTTATCTGATGAAAGTCATATTCATATTCTTATGGTTGAATTGGTGCCAGTAAGGATTGTATCAACTCCGATATTCCAAAACTTGATGATGATAATTATGCAATGAGTCCAACAACCAAGTCCTAGGGTTACATTTAGCTTAGGCTTGCATTCGCATTTTAAGCTTGCATAGCAACAATTTTGGTGCTCTCTTCATTGTCTTCTCATTCTTCGAAGGTTCTCATCTTTTGTCCTGG
This sequence comes from Thuja plicata, assembly GCA_018584345.1. Classification (NCBI taxonomy): domain Eukaryota; kingdom Viridiplantae; phylum Streptophyta; class Pinopsida; order Cupressales; family Cupressaceae; genus Thuja; species Thuja plicata. Next base: position 2,923,951 of record MU224425.1, read on the forward strand.
ATTCCTCTTGACTGCACACATTTTTGATCGTCACTCTCTATCTTCAACTATATGCTTAATCTATTTTCGTGATCGAAATCAAAATCTGACACTCCTATAAAGCTCAAAATCACGTTTTAAAATTTTGGGACTGACGTGCTTTGACACTTGTGCAGTTGTCTTTCTGACATCGATTTCTTGTCAGAATCATCTCTTGTCATCATTTTCTCAGCTTCTACAATCTTTTCATCAAAAGTCAACTCTAGTCAATTCTAGTCAAACTTGGGCAACTATGGTCAAACCTAGTCAATAGGACCTCCCGATCGCTCTAAATTGATTCTTCCTTCTCTTGATCTATCTCTGAATTCTTCTAGATCTTGATCTTACTTCTATCTACATTCTGTCATCTTTCAATTTCGCTCTCGAGGGGGCAGGATGATTGCATCATTGAATCTTTTTGCATCATTCTCGAATCAGTCTGATCTGAATCAAAAGTCCCCATTGCTAGGGGCATCTCATCACTTGGGGCATATTTAGTGTTTCGTACCTTATGGTCAAAATTGGATATTCCATGATCTTGGATCTCTACGGGCATCTTGATGCCTTACATCTTGTCATCTTGTCATCTATCTTTCTAGGTATCTGAGCAATGTAACTCGGATCCTCAAGGATCAAGCTTCGTTTTGGAGATGATCCTTGAAATCCCATTGGGTATTGGGGCAATCTAACCCTAATTCCTGAAAGTCATGCTTCATTCTAAAGACGACTCTCAAAATCTCTTTTCAACCATTATCTGGGCAACCTAACCTAGATCTCAGAGGGCTAACCTTTGTATTGGGGCAATCTAACCCTGATTCTGGAGATAATCCTAAATCTTCATTAGCTATCAGCAGACATTATGGAAATCTAATCCCGATTCTAATCTTCTCTCAATTGGTATTTGGACCATTGTCTTTGCAATCTAACTTAGAATTTGGAGAATCGTGCTTCATTCTGAAGATGGTTCTGCTTCTCGATCTGATTAGTGTCTTTGCAACCTAACCTAGACTCCCGAAATCTTCATCTGTCACATCAGACTATTCTTTGAATCAATGCACTACTCGCACATCAATTCAAAGAGGGGAAAAATATAATACCCCAAATTTTTCACCTTACAATTCTAATCAATTTTGGTGCATTTCTTCAAATTTTCATCATCAAAGTCCTATTGTACAAGGAAAATTCTCCTTCCCAATTGTCTTTAATTGACTTAGTCTCAAATTCTCCTTCCTAAGCTAGGGTGGTCTATTCAGATATGTCCTTTCCTTTGTAAAGAGAAGCTTTAACAACTCTTTCCTCATCTTCATCTTCTAATGGTGTTGAAGCCTGTACAAAGGCACCATCATAAACTATTTCAGGAGGAGTAGTAGAAGATTTATTATTCTCAGAAGGTCTCCCGTAAGAATGAGGAGATGGAGGTAGAGCTGTTAATGATAGCACAGGTTCTATTTGATACCTCCCCTTGCCTATGTCTTTGATTTTCAAAGTCTATTCCTTGTCTCTAAGCTTAACATCATAGAATTCTGTGGATTCTTTGTTAGTAGGAACAAAACTATCAGCTGACTATGTGAGCGTATTACAATAATAGCCTATATTAGCAAGAACTGTCACTTCTGCACTATGGAAAGGAAATTTGATGCACTCATGATATGTAGAGGGAACCGCTTGCATTTCATGGATCCATGGTCTTGCCAACATGATGTTATAAGCAAGAGGAATGTCCAGCACTTGAAAAGTGACATCTCTTTCAACAGGTCCGACCCGAATAGGTAGCACAACTAAACCTTTAGACTTTCTTTCTTCTTCATCATAGGCTTTGATAGTAATTTTCGTGGGAATCTATGTGATCTTCATCATAACCTAGCTGAGTGAGCAAGGGAGTAGAGAAGATGTTGAGGCCATCACCATTATCAATAAGGACATGGAAGACGTGCTTTTGGCCAATCATGACCTCTATATACAAAGGGGCATTATGCGGGTGGCTGACCGAATGGTTATCTTCTTCTGAGAAAGATAGATAGTGCAGTGAAGTCAAGTGACCCACTATAGATTGAAACTGATCAAGATTAATGTCTTTGGGGATGTTAGCCTTTGCAAGGGATTTATCCAGAATCTCCCTGTGAGCAGGCGAGATCTTCAAAAACTCAAAGATGGTTATTTGAGTGTTGGTTCTTTGCAGCTGGTTGAGAATGCTATAATTAGTAGTAGGAGGTGTGGGGACCACTTTCATGGTCTTATTCATAGGGCCAACAATAGCTTTATTCATGGGTTGCTTCAGTGCAGATGTAGTAGGAGGATGAGGACCCTTGAGAGTGTTCTTAGCACGAGATCTGGTAACAATGTTTGTGCAATCTTGAGATGATTTAGGTTCAGATGAGCGAGACCCAAGGCCTCTCATGGAAAACGGGGTCTTAGGCTTAGGATCATCCCTACTCCCCTTGATTGTAATCACATCACAATACTCAACTTTGACAGGTTCGATCATGTTGATGAGGAAAGGGATCTTTAAATGCCTAGTGATCTAAATTCTTATTATGATTATCTATAACAATATCACCATTATCAATCAGATCTTGGATCTTATGGTGCAACTGAAGACAAGTAGAAGTCTTATGACCCTTTTTCTAGAGATAGTCACAGTATGCATTGTTGTTCCACCAATGGGGTTACGGTTGTGGATCATATGGACACTTGTCCAAAGGAGTGAGAACCCGGTTTTGCACCAAAGTCTTGTAAACTACATCAAGTGGTTCTCCCAAGGAAGTGAATTCACACTTGGGTCAAGGGGCCCAAGGTTTGTTGCTAGAGAATCTGGAAGGCGGCTGAGTGTTTGTTGCAGCCTTTTTAGCAGTTTTGATCACTTGTATACTAGAAGTAAGTTTGAAAACTAGTTTTGAAGGAGTCGGGGTCACATTATCAAGCACTCCATCATTCACAACATCCCTATTCTTGTTAAAAAACTCCCCTTTATCTTTTTTGGAAGATGAGGAACCTTGTTTGTTTTCTTTGTGCAAAGTCAATTCCTTTTTCTTAACCATGAATGCCTCTATCCTCACAACTTGCTTAATCATGCTGTCAAAATCGAGGGGACCTTGAAGCTGTACCTGATACCCAAAATCAGGAGTGAGATTGTCCAAGAAGATGTTGAGTTTCTCAGATTCAGGTATTTTACGAGGATACTTGCTACAAAGCTATCTCCATCTCTAAAGAAATTTCAGGAATGGCTCCCCTTGTCTCTGCTTGAGATTGCAAAGGTCCCTGATATTGATGGGATGTTGTATGTTGTGAGAATAATGCTGGATAAAGAGATTTACGATCTCATCAGAAGTCTTAATGCTGGTGGATAGTTGAGAAAACCACTCCATGGTAGGTCCACCCAGACTTCGGGGAAAGAGACACATTAAATAAGTTTGACCATGAATGAGATCCATAGATAGGGCCCCAAATTCTCTTAGATGATCTCGAGGATCGGTGGTACCCAGATATTTATCATACTTAGGGAGTTCCACACCCTTGGGAAAAGGTGGCATATGAAGACTCCTATCAAAAGGAAAAGGACAGATGCTCTCCATCATGAATTGTTGTGCGGGTTGGTCCTTATCCTTTACAAGTTGGCTGATTTGGTTTTGCATATCTTGAATCATCTTTTACAAATTGGTAGTCTCAGTCTCTTCATCTTTAGTCACAAGTGTTTCCACTTTGAAATCTGGGGGCAGCTTAACTCCTTGGTTTTCCAATTCTAGAAAATATTTCTATTTATCTTTTGCAATGAGAATTTCCATCATCTTGATGAGAGCCTTATTAGATTTTGTAGCATCTATGTCATTTTGAGTTATCGAATCATCATCATTGCCGAGGATCTCATAAATGCTTGGGTTTTGATCTTGACTCTGGTCATGTGGAGGAGGGCGATGGTGATGCTGATCACCTTGTTGGCCCTGATCATTTTGAGATTGGTCATGGGCTTCACTATATTGACCTTGTGGGAAGTTGAAAGGACTTCCCATGTTTTCGATGTGGGATTGTGTCATGTGCACAGGTTCAGTGTAAGTGTGTGTATCGAGCTAAGAGTTTGTGGCCAATGTAACTTTTGGTGGGTCAAAGGGGTCAATGGGTTCAGAAGGATCAATAGGTTCACAAGGATTGATAGGACCAAAAGGATTTTTATACTCAAAAGGATCAATAAGGTAGTGAGGATTGTCAATAGGGTCAACCCAAGTAGGTGACATTCCAAAGTTTTGTTGATCTGGAAGAAATGAGTTCTGTTGATCTTGAAACAATGGTTCAGGTTGTCTTTCAAACAAGGGATTACAACACTACTGGAACACCAGTCTCTGATTTGGACTAAGATCTATACTGAATGTCAAGGAGGAATGTGAGGATCCCTCTTGACTATCAGATTGAATAATAGGTTCAGAATGACCTCTTCCTTGATTACAAGATCTACCTCTACCTATTCTGGAACCACGAATGGGAAATATGTTTCCTCTTCTAGTCGTAAAAGGCATAAACAAAGATGAAACAAGAGAGGAATTAGGATCCAACTTAGAACTCTATCTCTAGAAATAGCAAAAAGGAGATAAAGGCTAGAACAACCAAGATGTGAAAAGCACCCAACACGAATCATCGAGAGTATGGCTAGAATAGCCAAGATGTGACTATCGTATCGCAAGTTAAAAAAGCACAGAAAGGTAGGATAGAGAACAAAGAGAAAAAATGAGTTTGAGAAAGAATTGGTTGGTTCACAACTCAAGAAAATCAATTTCAGACTGTAGACAATAGGGAAATAGGCAATCAGATCTCAGACAAAAATTATATCAGGCAAAAAACTCATCAGTCAATGGGAAATAGCTTTCTATTTTAGGACACCAAAGTACATATTTGTGGGAGAAAGTGCTGGCTTGCGTGAGGAAATGCTTAACTACGCACAAGAAAATGAAAGCTCGTGTGAGGAAATGCTCAGTTTCTAGAATCTCGCACGTGAAAACTCCAGGTTTTGATAGATCGACTCAGTTTTTGAGACAAAATTCAGATTTTGAGATGCAGTCAGGATTGTTCTCTAACAGAATTTCCAGATTTTGCATAGTTTTATGACAGTTCAGATCAGCAATCGTTAACAAGCACAAAGTTTTGATCAAGCAATAGTGACTCAAGAAGTAGTCACAAACAGTTCTACCAAGGACAAGGCAACTTGGCAGAATCATGGGAGTCTTTGTTTAATCATGATTGGAAAATTTAAGACTTGAAACAAGCACTTAGTTATCCCTACAAAAAAAATGGTAGAGAAGAAAAAAACCATGCCTCATTGGTTTATGTGTATGCGTGCACCTCACATAGCTGTGTCACCCCCTAGAGGGTGCCTATGTTTTTGGTGTTTCCAAGGACTAAATAATATATGTTCAAAGGTTACCCTTAAAGTAGGGGCCAGCGTCATATATGACTTCAAGCATCCAGGCGCATACCTATGTTGAGAATCTAGGGGAGGGATTCTCTGCCCTCCCTGCACAAAGATTATGTCTTCTTTCGGAGGTGATCCAGGTAGGCAACTAACTAAGAAAGTTTTTAGTGGGCTTCCATTCACAATAACCTTTGGTGTCCCTGATAGAGGGCTTGGGCCTCGCAGCCACACCAACACTTGAAAGTTATACACCCCCGCAAGCAGAGCTAGGAGCAGCGCCGCTCAGTACAATAGACAAGGATTTCTCAAGATGATAGTCAGAATCACGAGAAAGAAGTTACCATGGATTTGGAGTCTTTGGACTCGACAAAGGATACTTTATTAAAGGTGACACAAAACTTGGCTTGGATTCGAGGGTCAAATTTTTTGATTCTCTCAAAGAGAGAAGAGCATAATTCTCTACCTCTTCACCTTACCCAAACATGCAAGACATATTCATCACCGAGCTAACTCTCCTCCAACCAATTGACAAGATTTTGGGTTTCTGATTCTCGCAGAGAGAGAAGAGCATAATCCCCTAACAAGTGAACGTGCTAAAGGTTTGTTAACTTTCCTTGCTTCCCTAGGTCTTTATCATGTTAGCAATGTCTAGGTCTCAAATTCATCCATGGGCACCACTTCCATGTAATGAAGAGCCTATTCCCCTATTTTCTATCAAGATTCCCAAGAAATTTTAACAAGGCCCTAATTATACTATGTGATGAAAGAAATAAACAAGCACAACATTTTAAAATGATCTTCAAAAACCGTCTTGCAAGAAAACTGTTAGCAAGTTTATGTCTTTTTCAAGCAACCTGCAGCCCACTGTTACGCTGTCAGAGAAATTAGAGAGATAAAAATAGCAGCATGTGAAAACAATCAAGAAAATAGTAACAGTAATTGCAGAAACTATGAAATTCCAGAGACTGTCACTAAGTCTCGCACAAGGAATTACAAGGCTTCATGCGAGGAATTTCAATAGCTGGCGCAAGAAAGTTCTTTGTCACACGAGATATTGCTAATGAAAGCACAACTTTGCGCAACATGCTCAAAATTCTCGCGTGAGAATTTGTACATAGAAAAGTACAGATGTACGACATAGTACAAAATTTTGTAAGAAAAAATTTTGAGAGTGAGGTCAGAAATCAATTTTCCACCACATGGTGGGTGCCAAAATATATGTGTCTGAATGTTGACCTCTAAATTAGCCACAACACAACATAGTCATTGCTCAATCATTGAATCACGAAGATGAACATGAATTGCTCATTCCACAATATCGATTGAATGGACCTGTTGCCTCTTATTTAATTGGGGTGTTTAATTACTCTCAGAATGAGAGCCAACAACCATAAACCATTGCTAAAATAGAGGATTTGAAAGCTTTGAAAATTGAAATGAAATTTATTCTATATGAGAGATGCAATTGTAATCTAGGAATGAAGATGCAGATTTTAAGCTAAGAAACTTGAAAAGAGATAACATAATTAAACTACTTGATAAGTAAACAAACTAAATTGAGAAGAAAAATGCCATTAAGCTAAATGAAATTATACTAAATATGCAATAAAATATTGGCAATATGAGAAAATTGAGACAATAATTCACTATAGTTTTGGTACTCTAAAAATTGCTCTCAAATGAAGGAAAGAAGGTCCATAATATAGAAAAGCCTAAAGAGAGGATGAAGAGTTTCTTGGGAAGAAATGACTGACTCTTCATCTTCATGGAGGAAGGTGAGACAAATATGAAGGAATTATTTAATTAAATAAATGAATTATTACCACATGAGTGGCTTTTGAATTATTAAATTCAAGTGAGGATAATCCATTCAAATAACCAAATAATATTTAATTCCCTTGATGTGTATTAGCTAAAGGGGGTGGGATTAATTTAGTTTAAAAGCACTTAGGTCTTTAGAATTAAATTAATTAATCATAGGGATTTTTAGCTAATAAATCTTGAAAATTTAGGAATTAAATATAGTGTAAGATTTATGCAAATTTAGGTTTTTTGCATTTGAGACTAAGTCAATTAAAGACAATTAGGAAGGAGAATTTGCCTAGTACGATAGGACTTCAATGATGAGAATTTGAAGAAATGCACCAAAATTGATTAGAATTTTAAGGTGCCAATTTTGGGGTATTACAATCTCTTATAGACATAATTTCCTCTTTTCTTGGCTTTCTTGATCTTGGTTTGCTCAACAATCTTTGCCAATAGATTTAAAGCAAACTCCAGTTTGATCTCGTAAAGATCTTCTTACCAACTGGACAAAGCAACTTTAAATCAATTACTTATCTCTGGCTTTATCTAGATGATTAAAACAATGATAATTATCTGTTAAGTCTATCTTTAGTTTCTTGACAGCTAAGCATTTTGTCATTTTTTAAATTCTTTGTTCTGTCGGTCAAAAATTCAGTTAGTTATCGGTGATAACTGACTATTCCATCGGTGTGACTTCAGTTGTCATTGGGATCTCCATCCTTGTTTTCTCCATCGGGAAACACTGTATTTCTTTCCATTGGGTAACTATGTGTTTTGCTTGTCGGTCAACACTGTAACTTTGCTCATCGGTAATGCTGTAACTTTGCTCATCGGGAAACACTAAGACTTTGTTCTTTTACTCTGATCATTGGGTGCACTCCGTCGGTGTATACAGTCACTTAGTGAATACTTGACTTGTATGTATTACTAATAGCATAGCCTTGATTCATGAGTTCTTTGAAATATTTGGCAGTATCTTCATGACCATACAAATTATATCAAGTTGACATCAATGAAAATACAATACATTAAATGATTTAATAACTTGTATGATCATCAACTTAACATCTTCAAACATTCAATCAGTTACATGTCATCAATCTCTCCCTTTGGCATTGATGGAAACACACTACATTATCATGCTATACTATTGCAAATGTCTAGCTATCGGTAAGGTCAAATAGCTTTGATTTGATTCTTACATCATTCCTTCTATCTTCAATCCCTTCACTGGATAGATGTATAATCTTTCTTTCTCTGGTGTGATGTGTTCTCTTTCTGTTTCAAACTCTCTCCCTTTGACTGTTCTTGTCTTTTGATGTTTTCTCTCCCTTTGTATTTTCTCTCCCTTTCTGATTACTTTTCTTCTTTTGGATACTTTGATGGATATACTAAGATGATAATGGATAAACTCTCTTAGCAGTATGATAATGATATATTTCTCTCCCTTTGACATTAATGCCAAAATAATTTGTGACAGTGATGCCAAATGGACCCTTTTCTATCCATAATATATTCCTTAAATTTCCCAATCCATCGGTAATAACCCTGTTGCTTGGAGTAGATGAATACCTTGCTGTGTAGAGATTCATCATTGAAGTCCATTTCTCTGCTTGCATCAACATGAATGATATTCTAATAATATGTAGGTTGATGTAGCCTTCTAGTCAGCTTACTGACCAGTAGACAAGGGTCTGACCCCTAGTCTTTTTCTCAAGTATTCAAATGCATCCTTGGGCAGTGGCTTGGTGAAGATATTGGCCAATTGTTCCTTTGATTGCACATACTCAAGTATCACCTCCTTTTCCTGAACTTGTTCTCTTAAATAATGATACTTGATATCAATATGCTTTGTTTTAGTATGCATGGATGGATTCCAGGTGTGCTCTTTTAGTCATCAAGATTTCCAGCCCAATCAACGTTGGTAAAAACCTTAAGTTCAAATTTGCCTTCTCTTCTATACCATAAGCCATATTCCTTGGTATTCTTTAGATATCTTAGAATTCTTTTCACAACAGTCATATGTGATTCCCTGGGATTAGCAAAAAATCTAGCAACAATTCCTACTGCATGTGCAATATCTAGTCTAGTATGTACAACATACATGAGATTTCCAATCATTGATTTATACAAAGTCTGATTTATCTCTGATGAATTGTCCTCCTTTTTCAGTTTGTATCTAGTTTCCATTGGTGTTCCAACTGGTTTGGACTCTTCCACCTTAAATATTTTTAGTACTTCTTTGATGTACTTGGATTGTTTAATGAAAATACCTTCATCTTGTTGCATGATCTACAAACCAAGAAATAAATTGATCTCTCCAAACATAGACATCTCAAACTCTTTGCTCATCTCATTTGCAAATGATTTTCATAGCATATCATTGCCTCCAAATATGATGTCATCAACAAATATCTCAGCAATCAAGATGTTAGCATCAGTATCTTCCTTCAAATAAAGATTATTATTTTCACAAGTCCTTACAAATCCAATACTTATAAGATAGGAATGAAGTCTTTCAGACCAAGCTCAGGGTGCTTGTTTCAATCCATATAGGTCTTTGTGATGTCTACATACCATTTACCTCCTATCTGGATCAACAAACCCTTCTGGTTGTTCAATGTATAACTCTTCTTCAAGTATTCCATTCAGGAATGCAGACTTGACATCCATTTGATATACCTTGAATCCTTTATATGAAGCATAAGAAAGTAATATTCTTACTCCTTCTAGCCTAGCAATGGGTGCAAAGGTTTCTCCATAGTCAATTCCTTCTTCTTGTGCATACCCCTTGCATACTAGTCTTGCTTTATTTCTGTTGACTTCTCCATTCTCATTCAGCTTATTCTTGAATATCCATTTTGTACCGATGACATTCTTGTCATCTGGTCTTGGTACAAGTGTCCATGTCATGTTTTTCTTTATCTGTTCAATCTCTTCATTCATTGCACTTATCCATTCATCATTATCTAGTGCAACATTGACAGATTTGGGCTCATAATCACAAATAAGACATCTTGTATTTAAAGACTTACTTCTAGTTCTCATACCAAACTTTCTATCTCTTATGAACTGGTCCTATGGATGGTTCCTTTTGACATATCTTGCAAATATAGGTTCAGCTCCTTGTCTATCAGCTTGATCATCATTTTGTTCTCTATCAATTTGTGCATCATCGTGAGCAATATTTTGATCGTCGGTATTTGTAGCCTGATGCTTAGGTGCAATGATCTATTTCTTGGGAGCTCTACATTGTTGGTCAGGTAGAGTGTCAGGTTCCTCATTGTAAGTGAATATATTTTAGTCCTCTGGTTCTTTAGTGCTTTCCTGTCCATTCTTCTCTACAAATTCATCTATCTTTACATTTGCAGTTTTGATAATTTTGTTAGAGGCTTTATTTAGACATTTATAAGCCTTGCTCTTGGTAGAATACCCTAGAAATATTCCTTCATCACTCTTGGAGTCAAGTTTTCCATTTATATCATCTTTCAAGATATAACATTGATTGCCAAAAAGTTTGAAATAACTCACATTGGGTGTGTATCCATACCATAGCTCATAAGGTGTCTTTCTTCAATTGTACTATGTTCAATGTGTAAACAGCAGTACTGATAGATTCCATTCAAAAGATTTGGGTGATTCCTTTCTCTATCACCAGTGTCCTTGCACAATCAACTATGTATTTGTTCCTTCTTTAAGCAATTCCATTCTGCTGTGATGTTTCTGGTGCAGAGACCTATCTTTTGGTTCCATTCTCACTACAAAAGTTAGTGAATTCATCTGAAATAAATTGTCCTCCTCTATCCAAACTTAAGCATTTTAACTCCTTACCACTTTGCTTCTCAAACATTTCTTTGTACCATTTAAACATCTTAAATGCTTCTGATTTATCTTTTAGAAACATGACTGTCATCATTCTAGAGTAATCATCAACAAAGAGAATAAAATATCTATCTCCATAATAAATTTTTGTCCTCATAGGTCCACATAAATCAGTATGGACTAATTCTATAATTGCATCAGATGTATGATTTTTTCTTTTAAAACAAGACTTTGTCATTTTACCTTTTGACAATTCTTACATAGGATGTTGTCGGGCTTGGTCATCATCGCTAAGCCTTTGACATTTCTCTTTTTGCTAATCTTTATCATGTTGCCAAAATTCACATGACACAATATTTTGTGCCACAACCATATGTCTTCGTTTGTAGCAATCAAACAAGTGATGTCAGTATCATTCAGATAGAATAAGTTACCTTTTGTCTACTCACTGGTACCAATCAAATTTCTTGATTTATTGAAGATCCTTGCCTCCTTATTTTCAAATGCTACTTTGTGACCTAAATTATTCAATTGAGAAACACTCAATAGCTTATAATTCAATCCATTTACCCAATAAGCATTTTCACATTTTATCTGGTTATTCAACATTATTGTTCCTCTACCTTCAATTGGACAAGGTGTGTCATTACCCATTCTTACTGAACCACCTTTATAGTATTCAAAAGTCTCAAAATTTTGCTTATTACCTGTCATATGGTGAGTGCAGCCACTATCTATGATCCAAACATTATTTTTAATAACTTTATATATGAGAGTTGTTTCTACATACCTTTCTTCATCATCATCTGAATCATCTTTTACTGCTAGAAACACCATCTCAATGTCTTCATCAGATTCGGTGTCAGTGTCTTCATCTTTGCATTTTGCTAAGTAACTGGCCTTCTTTCCTTTTTTCTTATAGTCTCGGGTATCTCTTCTTTCTGATTGTCAGTAGCTTCTGTAATCACCTTTGTTAGACTTCTTTTCAAATGATCTGTCATTACTTTTGTTAGTACATCTTACAACAAAGTGGCCAATCTCTTTGCAATTAAAACAAACAAGTGGTATTTTACCTTTGTATTTACCTTTGCCTCTCTACATTCTTCTAGCCATAAGTGCTTCAATTTTATTAAGATCATCTTCTTCACTTTCACTATCACTATCTTTTCTCATAGTGTTTTTATGACTTGATTTACTTATTCTCATAGAAGTTTTGAATGCAGATTCTATATTTGGTAAGACACTATTATCAAAGTTATTCATCTCAAATGAAATCAGTCTTCCAATCAAACTGTCTAGAGTAACATTGCTACTTTCTAGTGCTCTCATTTCTTGAATGAAAGATACTCTAATAGCACAAGTAGGCCATAAGGTTCTTTGAATTTTGGTTACCACTATATCTTCTTCTAGTACACCTCCGACTCCTCAAATAGCGTTGACTACCTATTTGATTATTGTGCTATACTGAGTGATGTTTTCACTTTCTTTCATTTTGAGATCATCAAAATTTCTCCTAAAGCTGTCTTCCTTGGCTCTTAAAATATTTTTGTCACCACCATGTACAAGCTTCAATTTGTCCCACAACTACTTTGAAGTTTTTCAAGTTTTGACATCTTCAAATTTAGTAAAGGAGAGTGAGGAAGCAAGTTCTATCATCATGTTGTTGTGTACACGCTTCTCTCTCATTTTTTTAACTATTGGTGCTCCTATGGGAAACACATATTTAGTATCTAAGTATTGAGTAAAATCATTACCAACACCTGATGAGTGGAGTCTTATTCTATTCTGCCATGAAGCAAAATTATCGTTGTTCAACTTGGGCACATCTCGTCTGTTCATCTTATAATTTTTTTCTTAGGTTTTGAAACCTTCCTTTCTAAGAACACAAGCTCTGATACAAATTGTTAGTAATAAATGAGAGGAGGGTGGGGGGGGTGAATCAGTGGCCTAAAAAATTAATCCTTAATTCAACCCTTTAAACTTATAGCCACAAATTATATCTCAAGTTATCTTCTATCCTACAAGATGAATGCCTTGAATTACTTATGTCAATTTACTACTTGTCAGATTGCTCTGTTAAACCTTCTTCTGTATGTTTAGTCATAAGCAGTCATCTATTTACCGAAACATAGTAAATATGCAGAGTATACCGATAAATCCATAATCAACTATGTAAGATACAAAATAGTAAAGAAATGAATCATACAAACATAACACATGGATTTTTAACATGGAAACCCTATTAAGGGAAAAACTACTGGGACCGGTACCCCAAATTTTTAGTCTTCTGAAGTGAGTCTTATTTAGAGCCAACCCTATTAAAGGTTACAAACAAACTATTAGGTGTGACCTTGGGAGAGGATTTAGAAATAGTTTGTCAACTAGTATCTGACATATAATGCTACCATCCTTGATCAAACACTCACTTGGCCTGTCAATAGGTATCGGGCATATCTAATGCTACTTTTGTGATCAAAATTTTTGATACTCCTTGGGATGTATCTCTATTGAAAAAGACTTTTTAGTTCTGCTCAGTTAAGAGGCTTATATGCTTCAATGGTTAAAATGAAACACTAATGATATGTTCATACATACAACTCAATTGAATTTTTTCATATCTATTGTAGGTCCTTTACTTCACTGATCAATATAATAAAATCTATACCTTTTCTCCACACTTGTTTTGCTCTGTGATGCTTGTCTCACTGTTTGTCGATGTCTACAGAATCTAGCTCTTCCTTTAGCTTGTTCATCAGGACTAAAATGAAGACTTTCTTCTCCTTCAGATTTTCTTTAGCATCTCTCCTCTTCTCTGGTTCACCCCACTCACACAATTCATAATGAATTGGGTTTGTCTCTTATAGACATGATTTCCTCTTTTCTTGGCTTTCTTGATCTTGGCGTGTTCAAAAATCTTTGCCAATAGATTTAAAGAAAACTCTAGTTTGATCTCATAAAGATCTTCTTGCCAAGTGGACAAATAAGATTTAAATCAATTACTTATCTCCGGCTTTATCTAGATGATTAAACAATAAGTATCAGTTAACTCTATCTTTAGCTTCTTGACAGCTAAGCATTTTGTCATTTTTTGAACTCTCTATTTTGTCAGTCAACACTTCAGTTAGTTATTGGTGATAACTAACTATTCCATCAGTGTGAGTTCAGTTGTCATCAGGATATCCATCCTTGTCTTCTCCATCGGGCAACATCGTATTTCTTTTCATTGGGTTACTCTATGCTTTTCTCGTCGGTCAACACTGTAACTTTGCTCGTCGGTAATGCTGTAACTTTGCTCGTCGAGAAACATTGAGACTTTGTTCTTTTACTCTAACCATCGGGTGCAATCCATCAGTGTATATAGTCACTTAGAGAATACTTGAATTGTATGCATTACTGATAGCATAGCCTCGATTCATGAGTTCTTTGAATTCTTTGGCAGTATCTTCATGACCATACATATTATATCAAGTTGACATCAATGAAAATGCAATACATTAACTAATTTAATGCCTTGTATGATCACCAACTTAACATCTTCAAACATTCAATCAGCTACATGTCATCACAAATATGTTTAAATATAACAGTAGGCGTAATGCATGGAACAAAAGATGCATGATGTTTATTCATCACATGATCACGCTTGAGTGACACCTATCTAGGTGATATGGGTAATTTCCTATGCCAATAGGGTGGTGCAACGTTGACATCTGGGGAGTCGTTATCTATGTCAGTTTGTTCTTTTGCTTGGTGCCAAGGTAATTGAAAGGGAGATTGACGGTCATGTTTTAAAGATAAATAGGCGTAGACACCTAAAATTGACCAGGTGTTTCTTAATCATCCGAATTTACAAATCTCAGCCAATTTCCCTAAACCTCATCAAATTACATTAAAATGGATCAAAATAAATCAAATGGACATTTATTAATTAAATTGGAAAAAATTAATTAAAATCAAAGGATTAAATAATCATGAAATCAAATAATCAAATTTAAGCCTAAAAGGGATCAATCAAAATTATATAATTGATTTTAATCAATTAATTGTATAGTTTTAAATCAAAAATCAAATCCAACCCATCCACCCTTACATGGCTAATTTAATTAAATAAATCCTATTTTCTTTCAACTCAATTTGATCAACCAATGAGAATTGAGGATTTTGTCTTCTTGTCCCACCCTTTGAGGACAACCATTTAAATGGTCCCCCCATTTGAAACCATTTGAGGGATCAACCTCAACCAAAGATTAACCCATGGTCAAATCACTCTACCCCCTATCCTTGGGAATTTTCTATAAATACAAGCCATTTTCTATGCATTTCATATCCTAGAAATTCAAGTGCAAAGCATCCTCATTATAGGCAATTTGTGAGCAATTGATCATTTGTAGAAGTAAATTGTTGATTTGAGGAGCATATCATGAGCATTTGAGTTAGAATTCCATATCATCTTGAGAATTTGAGCTAGATTTAGGCATTTTATCTTTAAATTTCTCATTCTAGGATTTTCCTTGGGAGAGATTAAGGCCGAGAGCGCTCTTAACAAAGATTAGATAGGGAACCATGAGATGTCATGGATTTAATTGCAATTCTTAGATTAAATTTTCATTTTCTTTCCATAGAATTGTAGTTTAGAATCCTAATTTTATGAAGGTGTAATTTCTCACACAAAAATGATGCCCACCATGGGGCTTTAGGCCTCATTTTACTCATTTTTATCATATTTTTCTGTGTTTTGCTGCACTTTCTTGTCATTTTGCAGAAAATAGGAGAAGAGCCACCTACGAAGATTTTGAAGCCGCCTATTAGCAAAAGACCGCCTGTCATCATTCCAGAGCCACGTAGTAGCATTATTTGACCACAATTTGCACATTTTGTGCCGCCTATGGTTTATCTTTAGCCACCTGTGGATTTTCTAGAGCTGCTTTTTAGCTTTTAATTGCTGCTTTCAAAGTTTTAAGTTCCGCTTTCTAGTAGTTAAAATTCGCGTATTAACTTCTAAATGAAACGTAGAACTTTTTTCTGTTAATCTATTTTTAACTGATTTGTTCATCTTTTTAACTCTCTGTATTTTTTATTTCTGCAGATGAAAAACCATATGAAGGTATAGAAACCAGAGAAGAGAGTGACAAGACCTAGCAAAGAGGTAAGAGCACAAAATAAACTCTCCAAGGAAATTCATGCATCAAATATTTTAGAAAGTTTAAAAGAGGAAGAGAGTTTATATGATCATTACATCAAATTTTTCTTTGCTTACAAAAAGAAATTCCCCACCCTTTGATAAATTTTCATTTCTAGTTTTTTAAGCTTGATTGTTTGCAAAATTTGATTAAAAGAGCTTAGGAGTGATTTTTCATTTGGATTTGCAAGTTTTTCTTCACTTTGCCTTTTTTGTGTTGACTAACTTATTGGAGGAGCCAGAGTGGGAACGATTGCCAATAGGTGAGTTGGAAAAAAGAAAAATACATCAAAAATGCGCCTAGCCTTTGCTAGCTTTGAAAACAAGGTATTTTTCTAATCAAGCTTGCATTTCTTAAATTGTGGCAAATTTATTTGAATCTAGAATAATTAGGAAAACTCCTATTATTGTCTAAATTGAACAAGCATTAGGCATATGCTCTTCACTTTTCGAAGTGAATCAAAAAGCCAAACATGCAAATTCAATTTGGTAGAAAGAAATGGATAAGGAATTGAACCACACACTTCATTTTTAAGAACCTCCTTGTCAAGGGGTTGAAAAAGAACAAATATTTCTTGAAGTGTTTGGAACAAAGAAAGACAATAGGGATATGCTCTTCACTCTTTGAGTGAATCAAATTATCAAACTTGTTGGACTGAGTTCAATTTTTTCTTTCCATGTAGGCTAGATTAAAATAAAGCTTTAGAGGGCCTGCCTCCTGAGAATTCCTTTACAAAGGCGGTGAGAGGGAACAACCCAAAGTGGGAGAAAATCACTTTTGCCTTGATATCATCCAACCCACTATAAAAAAATGCACTTTACCTTAATCAGAAAGTGACTAATTCTTGTGCAAGTCATCCTCACTTCCTCGAGTAGTCCTTTGGGATTTTGCAAAATTGTACTTTCCTGTGTGTGGGAAGCCTGCAAGGGGTTAAAGGAACTTTACAAGAGTTATAACGGAGGTGTGATTAAAACCTTGTTAATTAGTAAACCTACCTTTTTAGAGCCATTGTTAAACGCCATATTTGTTTGACTCTTAGGTAGATTGCTTGGAAGAATTTATTGTGCTATACCCATAAACAAAACATTCGAGAACATACACTTTTAGTGTTGTTTTAGGGATATGGTTCAAATTTGATGTGTGTGTTAAGTTTGTACTTTATTTTCACGCAAGAATATTCTGTAACAAGTCTGATCAAAATTATTAAACTTTTAAAAATTTGAAAATTTAAAAATTTCAACCTTGATTAGCAAAGTGTCGCGTATGAACAACTCTGGGGTGCATATAAACACTTTTGGACCTCCTATACTTTTGAAACACCACCTACAGATATTCATAAGCCGTGTAAGCCACTAGAAAGTGTTATGTGTAAACAGTTAAAAACTGCCTATCAATAGGCAAACGCCACCTACAAACTGCAAAGTGCCGCACACAACAATTCCAGTAACTGCGTACAAACATTTGAAATCTACCTACACACAGGAAAGAGCCACCTAGAAACAAAGAAGGGCAAACAATGGGTATTTTCCAGAGGTTTGAAAACAAGTTTCTTACATTTTTGGATACCATTTTGGATGTTTTACCTCTGTGTAACTTCAAGTTGATCAGAATTTGCCATTATTGGACCTTTTGAAAAATCATTCAAGGATTGATCAATTAAGTGAGACAAAAATCCTAAGTTTTCATTCAATTTATGTTAATGCCAGATTTTACACGATCTCATTACATCAAGGCTACCCTACAACTTGACAGATCTAGTCTAAGGCAAGAGTGTCCTTTTTCTAGGTGATCCTTTTAGTTCTTCAAGAACTTTGCCATAACCTATTAAGGAAACAAAGCCAACAATGTCTTTTCCATTTTGGCAACATGGATCCCAACCAAATTAATCATGTCAACAAGGACACTAACAATAATGGAGGGGGAAATGGTGACCCTAACAATCAAGCATCCAATAACAATACCAATGGATGAGGAAATATTGACCCTAACAATCAAGGGTTAAACAACAACCTTGGAGGAATTAACCTTGACAACCAAGGGTTAAATAATAATAACAATGGTGGAAACATTGACCCTAATGATGAAGAGACAACTGATGAAAAGGTCAATGAAGCAATGCAAAGTCCCTTCTTCATGAAGCTTATGGAAAAAGTGTTGGAAAAAGACAAGGAAAAGTACTTTTTAGACCTAGCACAAATGGGTCTCAAACTTACACATGACTACAATGTCAGAAAACTCAAAAAAAAGAAAGCTAAGGCTAACCCCATTGACATCATGAACAATAAATTCTAACTCTTTCAAATGCAATTGGACACGATGAAATGAAGCGGGGTTCCTAAACCCTTTTCTATCGAAGCTTTGTGTCCTTTTCCTTTTGATAAGACATTAATCATGGTTCCATTTCCAACAAATGCCAACTTTCCTAAATATGACAAATATGAAGGAAAAATTGATCCTCAAGATCACTTAAGGGAATTTTGGGAGGTATGGCAATGGAGTGGTTTTTGAAGTTACCCTCCAGCATTCGAACCTTTGAAGAATTGGCCTCTAAGTTTGTAACTCATTACTCTTATAATATCAAACATGAGATTACAATGCTTAATTTATGTAACACCAAACAAAGAGAAGGAGAGGGATTCCTAATTTTCCTACAATGATGGAGGGCAGTATTTGCTAGATACCCTCAAAGTGTACCCGAAAAGGAGAAGACGGATATCTTTGTGAATAGCTTGAATCATGAAATGAACTATCGGTTAAGGCTACAATGTCCTAGGTCATTCCAAGACCTAATTGAGAATGGGGTTACAACGGAAGAGGTATTGGTCAAAAGTGGAGAGATTAAAATTTACAAGGATAACAAGAATAACAAAAAAAATAATACCTCCAATACCAATCAAAATCGCAATACCTCTAATAACAACCGATTTTGGATGAGAAATAACAATAATAAAGGAGCGGTCAATGATGGAGTGGTAGAGGAAAATACTTTAAAGGCCACCCCTTTCAAGCTCACCCAAAATTTAGTTCAAGCCAATAATTTGAATCAAGCACCCAAAGTGCCCTTTAACAACAAAAACACTAATAACAACTTTGGGAATAATCAAGGGGCTTACAAGCCTAAACCTTTCTTTGCACCTACACCCAAAAGGACATTCACTAATTTGGGTGAACCATTGGAAAATGCATTGAATTATTGACCTACCAAGGGCTCAACCATATGAGCCTCAAATCAAGCTGAATTGGTGAAGTGAGAATAACCATTGTGAGTATCATAGAAATTGGGGACATAAGAAAAATGATTGCATGCGTCTTAAACATGTGGTACAAGATCTCATTGACAATGGTGTGATAAAAGTAGAAGGCCCTCAAACTAATCAAGATCGCACGGCTTTTAAGACTCCTTTCTATAAGCATGAAAAATGAGAATCTTCCAACTCAAACAATGGAGGAAATAATGGGAACAATACAAGAGGCAATAACAATGTCAACTTTGCACATACCTATGATAATACTATCAATGCTATATCCAGCCATGAGAGTACTATTAATGTTGTTGTGATCAAAGATCAACCTAAAGTGGAAACCTCTAATGCCATCACAAGGGGGAAAGCCTCAAAGGTTTCCTTACAAGGGGGTACTCCTATTACTATTGGACCTAAAACACCAACTATTTTGGCTAAACAAACACCACCTACAACAAAGCCTTATAGTTTGGTAGATCAATTACAAAAGACTCCAGCACAAATATCAATCTTGGAGTTGTTGAAATTATCTCCTAATCACAAGGAGATCTTGGAAAAATCCTTGGTTGAGACCACCATTCCTATAAAATTGGAGGAAGATAAATTTTAGAACATGGTAGGACACCTCATAGCCCCTCATTGTCTTTCATTTTTAGAGCAAGATGATATGTCTATCACACATCCTCAAAACTTACCCTTGCACATAGAAGTGTTAATCCAAAGGCATAGGGTCAAAAGAGTCCTCATAGATGGGGGAGATGGTCTTAATATTTTCACTTTAAACCTTGTCAAGTCATTAGGGCTAACCAAGTCTTGCATTGACCCTAAAAATAAAATCACCATTAAGGCTTATGATGAGGAGGAATGATCTTCAAAGGGTATGATTATTCTACCAATTCAAGTGGGTCCTATCAGAAAGAATACCATTTTTCAGGTCCTTGATATGAAATTGACTTACAATATCCTACTAGGAAGGCCATGGATACATGAAATGTAAGCAGTACCTTCTACCTATCACCAATGCATAAAGTTTCCACATATGGGGGAAGAGATCATGATTGGGGGAGATTCAAACCCTTTTCAATATCACAATGATTTGAAGCCAAGTCATGAACTATTCATACCTCATAATAGGGAAGGAGTCATCCCTGATATTACCATGGAAAAAGATAAAGAGGAAGGTTCAAAACCAACATCAAATGTTACATCAACTTCTAACCCTATTCAAACTAACTCAACTACATCAACTAAAGGAAAAGAAAAGATGAGTTATGAGGGTCCAAATTCAAATGATAATTCAGTCAATACTTCAACATTGAGAATGGAAACTTTGAAACCCTCTAAGGAAGAAAGAGAACAAGATAAGAAGGATCATTATCAAAAGATGAGTGACATGATGAACCAATTTGAGAAACAACGCAAAATTCACTCAAAAGGGGTAGGGGAATATTATGTTTCCCTGTTTTATTTACCTACATATCCAAGGACACATGGGAAGCCATCCAAAGATCATCAACCCCACAAATATAATTCTCATCTTGTGAGAATGTGATAAACAAGAAATGGAAATAGAGGATAATGAAGTATTGCAATGGCTTTATAAGGAGGAGGATAACTCAGCTAATCCCATTGAAAGGGTGAAACATATAAACATCCAAACTGATCAATATGGAAAAGGATTTGATATAATGAAGAAAATGGGATATAAGGGAAGAGGATCCTTAGGAGTTCAACATAGAGGGTTGTTAGAACCTATTGAACCAGTTTGGAGAGAAAAAGAAGCGAAAGCCGACATAGGTTTTCAACATAAGGGAGAAAGTTCAAGTTCCATGCATGATTTTTGTGCACATATCCACATGGTAGGTTCTGAAAGTGAAGATCATTCTAGGGATTATGAGTTGGATTCCTTTCCCAAAGAATCTTTTCATGACATAGAGGTTGATACCATTCACACTTATGCAATTCCTCTTAAAGTTGAGAATCAAGAACATGTGACTCAAGGTTCGACTTCTACTCAAACATCAAGTGAACCTCCACAATATAATGTAGAACAAGCCCCTCCTTACACTCAATGAGTAGGTGAACCTTGGGTACCTTTGTGGGTGGGAGATTCTAACCTATTGTTTAATCCACATGCTTTCTTTCCCATGAAAATCTCAGAGGACTCTAGTGAAGAGGATTTTGATCCTTCTTCCATGGACCATCTTGAAGAGGCACATGTCATAGATCTGATGATAAAATGTATGAACCATAAAAAAAATTCATGTCCCTAAATCCCTCAAATGATAATCCATCCAATGAATCTTTGTCCTTAATGTACCCCAAACTTATTGATTGGGATCTTTCCAAGCCAAATGACTTACTATACTTCCCAAATGGAAATGCAATGGCCTTATACCTCAATGCAATTGAACCAAATTCTTCCATCAATGAATTCACTCCTGACATGATGATAGGGGCAGGTGTTCAACCTCTTAATCCACAAAATAGAAAAGAAAAAATACAAAAAAATGAGGTCTAGTGGTGAAAACCACCATGTGGCAGTGCTAGACCAAAAAAAAGTAAAAACAAAGGATGTTTCTAAAGGTGAAAACCCAACTATGGCACCTAAGGAAGAGAGGTTGGAAACCTTACTAGCACATGAAGATGAAAGATCACCTATACTTATTGAACCTATAGAAAAGGTTAATATTGGTACCGAAGTGGATCCTAAATTTATTCACTTGGCAACATCTTTGAGTCCCTTGGAGAGGAAAGAGTTCATCGAATTCTTTAAAGAAAAACAAGTCAACTTTGCAAGGTCATATTCTGACATGCCCAGATTGGATCCAATTTTCATAATGCATCATTTGAATGTAAAACCCAGAGTTAAGCCCAACAAGCAGAAATTGAGAAAAATGCATCCACATGTAGCCCTTTTAGTCAAAGCAGAATTGGAAAAATTACTCAAGGTGGGATTTATAAGAGTAATTGCATATGCAAAATGGATCTGCAACATTGTACCAGTTACCAAACATGATAAATACATAAGATTTTGCATGGATTTCAGAGATTTATACCTTGCTTTCCCCAAAGATGACTTTCCATTACCTAGCATTGATGCTATTGTGGATGTAACTGCGGGTCATTCTATGTTTTCACTCATGGATAGATTTAGTGGGTATAATCAAATTTGCATTGCACCTGAGGATCAAGAAAAGACAGCCTTTACATGCCCATGGGGTAATTTTTGTTGGAAAGTAATTCCCTTCGGTCTAAAAAATGCCAGAATAACTGATGAAGGGTGCTCCCCTTAATACCACAAACACATAACATAAACAGAGAAACAACCACAATATGCAAGAACAGAAAATTGGCTTCTTATTATCTCCACAAATGTGGAATTACAAACTTTCAGAAT
>MU224425.1:2947378-2965922 GCA_018584345.1 Thuja plicata
TACCAAAAATAGTAACTTTCCATAAATAGCAGCTCTGCACAAAATAGCCCTTATTGAATATAAAAACAGAAATATTTTTGGGTGATGCAAGATTGCTCTTACACCCAGGATGCTCCTGCATCAATAACTTATCAAAGAGCAATGACTACCATTTTCCATGACATGATGCACACCTTCCTAGAAGATTATGTGGATGACATTCTAGCTAAGTCACATGAAAGAAAAGATCATTTACCCATACTTGAAAATATTTTTACAAGGCTAGAATAATTCAAAGTAAGACTCAACCCAAAAAAGTGTGCTTTTGGGGTACAATCCGGAAAACTCTTAGGGTACATTGTTTCTACAAAAGGCATTGAAGTAGATCCTAAAAAAGTACAAGCAGTAATGGGCATGGACATTCTAAAGAATATTAGTCAAATGAGGTCACTTCAAGGAAGACTTCAATCTATAAGGAGGTTCATTTCTCAATTGGCAGAAAAATGCCATTCTTTCACAAGGTTGCTACATAAAGACACCATCTTTACATGGGATGAAGAATGTGATAAAGCCTTTACATTGTTGAAAACATACTTGATGAATCCACCCATCTTGATGTCACCTATTCAAGGCAAACCTTTATTACTCTATATTTCAGCAACAAAAAAATCTTTAGGAGTCTTATTGGCAGAAGAAGATAATGAAGGAAAAGAAAGAGCTATATACTACTTGAGTAGAACTTTGATCAAATATGAATTAAAATATAGCTTCATGGAAAGGGCTTGTGGTATTTTCCTCTCAAAAAGTAGGACATTACATGTTGATGCATAAGGTGAAGCTCATAGCCAAAATTGATCCATTGAAATAATTACTTAGCAAAATAGCCCTAATTGGAAGGATTGCAAAGTGGGTAATGGTGTTTAGTGAATTCGACATTGAGTATGTTGATAGGAAAGCAATCAAAGGTCAATTTATTGTAGATCAATTGGAAAATTATCCTTTAGAGTCTACACATCCCATTCAAGTGGAGTTTCCATATTTCGAGATTGTTAATGTGGAAGCTAAGATATGGAATTTATACTTTGATGGATCTTACACCCAAAAAGGTAGTGGGGCAGGCATTCTTTTGATCACACCACAAGGTTACACAATCCCAAAATATTACAAGTTATTGTTCCCTTGTACAAACAACATTGCAGAGTATGAAGCTTTGGTCATAGGTATCAAGATGGCCTTAGAATGGAATGTCATAGAATTACAAGTCTATGGGGACTCTCAATTAGTCATCAATCAAATCAATAATGAATATGCTACCAAGGATGAAAAATTGATGCCTTACAAGAAATTAGTGGATGAATGGAAAAAGTACATTGGTTTGATTACTTTTGAACAGATCCCACATGACAAGAATATAGCAGCAAATGCAATGGCTACCTTGGCCTCTTTTCTTCAAACGCCCGATCAAAATGAAAGGTATGAGTTCTTGGTGGAAGAATTGGTTAAACTAGCATTTGAACTACATGATAACCAAATTATTGCCCTTTTAAATGGACATGAATCACCATGGTATGGACCCATTTATTCCTACCTAAAAGACCAAACCTTACCCATAGAGAAAACCCATGCTCAAAAGAGAAATTTCATAAGACAAGTGGCTCGTTATACCATCCTTTCTGACACATTGTGTCATAAGGGTCTTGATGGAACGCTCCTTAGATTTCTAAGGAAGATGAATCAAAATTATCTTTAAAAGATGTCCACAAGGGGATTTGTGGGTCACATTTGAGTGGTTTAAACCTAGCTAAGAAAATCCTATGTATGGGGTACTTTTGGAAAACCTTAGAAAGAGATGCTTGTCCTTTTGTCAAAGTTTGTGTAAAATGTCAATACCATGGAGACATGATCTATGCACCGGTACATGAATTACACCCATTTTTCACACCATGGCCATTTTACCAATGGGTTTTTAATTTTATTTGCATGATCTATCCACCTTCTTCAAATGGACACAAGTACATCCTCATAGAAACATAGTACTTCACTAAATGGGTTGAGGCCGTCCCTTTAACAATTGCAATGGGGAAGCAAATTTCCATGTTCATCCTTAATCATATCATTTGTAGATATGGCATTCCTCACACCATCATTAGAGATAATGGAAAATAGTTTAAGAACAAGGATGCAGATGAACTTTGTGACACCTTCCATATTACTCATCACTCTTCATCCATTTACTATCCCCAAGGTAATGGACAAGTAGAAGCTACCAACAAGAATATCCTCAAAATCCTCAAAAGATCGGTTGGCAAGTCAGGAAGAGATTGGTACCTTCAAATCAATCCAGCATTATGGGCCTATAGAACTAGTATTTGTACCCCGACATAAGCTACACCTTTTTCATTAGTTTATGGGGCTGAAGTTGTTCTACCTTTATAAGTTGAAATACCATCCCTAAGAGTGTCATTGCAGGGATTAATCATAGATGAGGATTATAGGGTTTCCCGACTTCAACAATTAGAAATGTTGGAGGAACACCAAACTCAAGCTTATGATCATTTGAAAGTGTATCAGAATCGAATCTCATAGAATTATAACAAGCATATTAAACCAATAATTTTTCAAGTGGGAGATCTAGTGTTGAGGGAGAATCCAAGAATTAGGTTGATAGAGAAAAGAAAGGAAAGTGGGAAGAAAATTGGCTTGGTCCTTTTTTTGTTGTTTCTTCTTTTGGAACAGGGACTTATAAATTGGCCGATTGTGATCGTGATGCATTGCAAGAACCTATCAATAACATTCATCTTAAAAGGTTTCACACCTGATTAAATGAAAGAGTATCCAAGGAAAGAGTATCAGTTGAGAGTATCAGATGAGTCAGCATCACCTTTGTACATGAGAAAAAAAATCAAAAAAAGAGAAAAAAGAGAAAAAAGAGAAAAAAGAGAAAAATTGCCTTGGTGAAAACCTAGCAATAGGCGCCTTGGTAGCAAAAAAAAGAGAAAAGAGCAATAATACCAAAAGGTGAAAACCTAGAAATAGGCACCTTTTGTCCCTTAGGTCTTTCCTAGTCACATTTGTACATATTGCATTTCATCGTCTCATTTGTCCATATCCTCATTGCATCCATCATTTGTGCATAAGTCATAATAAAGTCTCAAAGATGCATTGTTGCATTCTAGGTTTCATTTTTCCCTAAGTTTCACATGATCACATTTATCACTTGGGGGGAAACATCATGAATTTTGGTACTAAGTGAATTCAAAAGTACACAAATTTGGTCACACATTAGAAGCAGATTTTCAGATTCAGAGGAGAGATATTTTGGAACCTTTGATGGATATCATTGTTCAACCCTAAACACATTTGATCCTAAAACATGATCCTTGAGCTTAATTAACTTATTTTATCAGGATTAAAAATTGAAAAACCCTAAATGATCAGCATGTTTGGAATTCTTTTTTGAAAATTTTGATACATTTCAAAACACTTGGAATTTTTGATGAGTTTTTCATTGAATTTTTTGAGTCATGTTCTTTTTACCTAATCGATGATGTTTCAACTAGAATGAAAATGATGAGGACATGATGTTTTCTTAACTTTTGTGTGACTATTTTGAGGAAGATCCTTTAACTTGTGTGAATTCGTCTAAGGACATGGTCATCAAAGAACCATTGAGGACATTCATATAGGAATGAGGATTAACCTTTGTTTGTTTACACAAAAGGATACCTTGGCTATTTAGATCTTCAATATCTTAATACCAAAATACACTTGCAACATTGAATCTGATTAAACCGGTATTCATACTCCCATAGTTGGTCATTCAACTAGTGAGGGTTGTACTTGGTTTCGTAGAAGGTTACCAAATGAGATGAAAGTCATATTCATATTCTTATGGTCATAGTGGCACCAGTAAGCATTGTATCGACTCCTAGTTCCACAATGCTCAATGATGAAAATATATCTCTATTTGCATTTCTTTCACAAACCTCAAGGACAATTAGTTGCATTGCATTTTCATGTTAGATTAATTGCATTTTTTAAGGTTAGTTTAATGGCTTTTATTTTTAACATGTTTCCAATCTCATGGGGGGTTAATTAATGTGGGTTATACATCAATTCAATGGTTTCAAATCATCAATATGAGATTATATTTTGCATTCATAGCATTAATCATTATTCATTATATATTCATATCAAGAGAAAAGAAGAGAAGCATTAATCATTAGTCATTTATCCCAATCATCATTTAGGACTTGCATTTCATAAATTAAGTTGCATACATCAAAAACCCAAAAAGATAGTTGCATTCATTTTACTATTTGCACTAAGTATTGCATCCATATAATTGCATTGCATTCAATCATACATCATGAGTAAAGTCAGAATATCATATAGAAATAAATTGCATTACCATCATTTGCATCCATTTATCTATGTCCTACTCTAAGACATTGCATCCATAGCATAATAGAAATATATGCATCATAGAATCATATAGATATGCATAAAAGAAATCTCATAACAACATCATCAAAAGGGAATTAATGGAAGATCATCATAAATAAATTTCCATCATCAAATGTCTATAGAAAATCTGTATATCAAAGATACATCAACAAAATGATCCATATATCAAAGTCCTGATCAACAATACACATGATACATCAATACAATATTTGGATATCATAGATCCCTATCTATCTCATGACCTAGCAGGGACACCTGATCCATCTCCTATGATACCTATACCTGAACCTCCTACTCCATCGGGATCTCTGTCACCTGATCTATCATGTGTAGAAGGTGGTGCCTGACTAGTGCTAGCACTGATAGGTAACTAAGCTAACATAGCCAAGAATTGCTACAACATAGTTGTCACATGATCCAACCGACCAGTCACTATAGTCATCCCTGCCTGTAATCCTTGAACATCCTAAACTAAGATGTCCACAATCAGAGGAACTGGAGGTGCCTATGATGCTGGAGGGGCCTGAGGTACTTTTGGTGCTAATGGAACCTGTGGTATCACCTGTGCTGTGATACTCTATGGATCTACCTAAGGAGCATGTCTCTTAGGAGATGGAGGTCTCTGTGGAACCTGTCGCTATAATGGAACCTATGGAGGAACCTCTCTAGCAACCTGGACTCATCTGTGTCTCTTCCTAGCCCAATCTACACCAACTCTGCCAGGAGCCTATCTCTGGGGAGGTGCCTATGCCTGCACTCACCTCTGTCTAGGCTGACCAAAACCACCACCTCGGCCTCTAACATGACCACCTCGCATCCAAGGTCCTGTATCTCTTTGTATCCTAGGTGCTCTCTGAAACCTTTTTCTCTGAGGTCTCCTACCATCTCCATTGCCATCATCATCATCATCTCTGCCATCATCATCAGATAGATCATCAACATCCAGAATGGGCTTAGCTAGATCTATAAATCGAACAAAGCGATGTCATAAGAACCACTCTTGATACTCAATGGAAATCCCTGCATCATCTACATGTGTCATCATATCCCATCTCACAAATCCAAGCTGATCAATATATGCACAGGCATACTGATAATCAACCTAAGATCCCCATATGGATTGCTTTGCCTGTACCCTAGTATAAAGTGTGATACCTTGGGTCATATCCTGTACTCAGCCATACTGACGGAGCACTCTCCTGAAGCAAAATATATCTATACATAGTGGTGATTGACCAATCATCTACCAAGGGGAAAACATATAAGGAAACTCGTCATTGTCCTCTCACCACCTCTCACAGCTCAAATATGGTCTCCATACGACCTGATCAATATCAACGATAGTATGGCACCAAAACTCAACCTTGCCCAGACGATGCTGGACAAGCATACCATCATACAGAAAAGAATATAGATAACCTTGTGCCCACACTCATGCTGAGACTGGTCTGGTAATAGGGATATGCTCCCAAGTCCACAACTGTAATAGAACTGCACCTACTTAGATAGTTGCACTGCGCCTGTATACAATCTCATGTAAATCATGGTATAGCTAGGCTAACACATAGGAACCCTAGTCAAATCTTCAAGGATGTGCAATCAATTCCTCCAATATATGGCCCTTTCTAACCGCAAAGCCATGACCTCTCCTATCAGGAAGAAATACTCCTTCGATAACTGCTCCTAATAATGCTGGAAAGTAGGAAATGAAGAAAACTGCACCTAAGTAATGCAATCATTCTTAATAGTGTTGTCTCCGAACACCCATCTACATACGCTACTATCATAAACTGAATCATAGTATACCCACTCTCCATGAGTTGAGATCCTCAACAATATGTATACATCCTCTAGTGTGATAGTCATCTCACCGAGGGGTAGATGGAAAGTGTTATGGTTAGAGTGCCATCGCTCTGCCATAGCTATCAATAGACCTCAGTTCAGCTAAAACCAAGGGAGATCAAGAAGGAAACTAAGACCACATGTCTTGATAGTCCATCTCTCAGGAAGAGTAAGCTCATCGACTGAATCAAAAATCCAAGAAACCACACCCCATACTCGCAACTTATGGTAATATTCCTACATTTTGAAACACAGAGAATTATGTTAGTTTTTTCTATTGGTGGATCATTCTATGTCAATCAAACACATTAAATCTATCCTTGCTCTATTTTGAGTGCATCAACCTATTGTTCCTAACCTCTAGATGTTGAGAAGTGATCAATTTGGCATTATTTTAATCAATCTGATTGGCATATCAAACATTCATCGATATGATTTTTCTAATATCCTAAACGCTAAGTGACATCATGGAATCACATTTTCTATCTTGGAAATCAATCAAATATTTTAAAACGTTCAATCAAAGGAAATTTTATCTTGTCTATTTTTAGTTTTGCTCATATTTCTTTGTAGGCAGCACTTGGCTAAGTGTACGTGGCTTTTTAGCCCTGCGGCATTAAAATTTTCATACGCGACACTTTAATCATCAGAGGTGGCACTTTACTAAGCACACGACCTTTTAAAGTCCTAGGTGGCTTTCAAATTTTATGAGGCGGCCTTGAAATGATAGGGTTTCATAGGCGGTGCAAAATTCATTAGATTGCAATTTTTAACCTAATTCCTAGGCGACACTGGATTGCTCCAACGCGGCTTTGAAACATGCGGAGGTGGCTTTTCACTAACCTAGGTGGCTTTTAAAGTTTCCTACGTGGCATTTTGTAAAAATCTATCTAAAAAACATTAAAAACTTGTAATAAATGCTATTTAATGAGCAATAAATGCACTAGGAAGGTTGAAATCACTCATCGGAGGCCCGTAGTCAGGAGGTCTCTGATATTGGTGAGCTCTCTCAAACTGATGCTCTCAAATGGGGACCACCATCGCTATTAATCATCACATGATCAGAGAAAAATATCAACAGTAAAAAGTGAAAATGAATAGTATATTTGGGTTTTTCAACGTATTCAAGCTATTTTACCCTAATTTTGAAGGTTTTTTTAACCCAGATAGATTAAATTGCATCTTCTGCACACTGGGGCATCTTCTGACATCTTTTTTCAGCATAATTATTTATCGGAAATGAAATCATCTTGGATCTATTCTTCATCAAGTTTCATCCAATCTTTGACATTTCACATCAACATGTTTTCATTTCTGAGGGGGCATCATCATATCATCAAATTAGGATTCTGCATCACATCTTATATCAGATCTGGGGCATTAACATTTCAAATTTTATCAGTGAGGTATTTTGCATCAGGTTTCACATCAAATTTTCAAACCAATTAGGTTTCACATCAAGTTCTGCATCGGGGTTTCGCATCAAGGTTTCACATCAGATCATCAATATCAGGTTTTGCATCAATTAATCAATCAGACATCAGTTAATCAATTAGACATCAATATCAATGATCAGGACATCAAGTTTTCTTTGAATCAATATGCTTCACACATCAATTCAAAGAGGGGCATTTGTAGACACCTAAAATTGACTAGGTGTCTCTTAATCATCCAAATTTGCAAATCTCAGCCAATTGCCCTAAACCTCATCAAAATGCATTAAAATGGATAGAAATCAATCAAATGGACATTTATCAGTTAAATTGGACAAAATCAATTAAAATCAAAGGATTAAATAATAATGAAATCAAATAATCAAATTTAAGCCTAAAAGGGATCAATCAAAATTATATAATTGATTTTAATCAATTAATTGTATAGTTTTAAATCAAAAATAAAATCCAACCCATTCACCCTTACATGGATAATTTAATTAAATGATTGAATTAAATAAAGCCTATTTTTTTCAACTCAATTTCATCAACCAATGAGAATTAAGGATTTTGTCTTCTTGTCCCACCCTTTGAGGACAACCATTTGAATGGTCCCCCCATTTGAAACCATTTGAGGGATCAAACTCAACCAAGGATTAACCCATGGTTAATTCACTCTACCCCCTACCCTTGGGAATTTGCTATAAATATAAGCCATTTTCTATGCATTTCATATCCCAGAAATTCAAGTGCAAAGCATCCTCATTATAGGCAAGTTGTGAGCAATTGAGAGCATTGTGAGCAATTGAGAAGCATTTTTGATCATTTGTAGAAGCAAATTGTTGATTTGAGGAGCATATCATGAGCATTTGAGTTAGAATTCCATATCATCTTGAGAATTTAAGCTAGATTTAGGCATTTTATCTTTAAATTTCTCATTCTAGGATTATCCTTGGGAGAGATTAAGGCTAAGAGCTCTCTTAACAAAGCTTAGATAGGGAACCATGAGATGTCATGGATTTAATTGCAATTCTTAGATTAAATTATCATTTTCTTTCCATAGAATTGTAGTTTAGAATCCTAATTTTATGAAGGTGTAATTTCTCACACACAATAGGATTGCGATCTTGGCCATCGATGGATTTTTTTGTGCTAGGGGTGACCATTGGAATGTGTGTTATTTGAATATTTAAATGTTTCCAAAGGTTTTTTGGTAGTGGCAGTGCTCTTCCAAGTTGCAGAAAAGTAGGTAGGAGGATCTGATCTTTTGGTTAGCATTTATGCAGTCTTGGGATGCTGAAGGGATATAATTTTGATGGCTCTGGCTTCATAAATGTTGAGAGGTGATGGCTTGGGTTTATGATCAGATTTGTAGATCTTTTGTAACCCTTAGTTAGCTCCTTGTATTTTCTACCTTAATGTTGGGTTTGTTCCTGAGTATTGTTGGCTGAACATATCAAATAATTTTTTTTGATCTTTTGGACAAAGATCAGTCAGTGGGTTGGAGAAAGGAAGGATTACAAAAAACCAGATTTCATAGAAGGATAGGTGTCAAATGGATGTCATTTATAGGGGTTCCTTCTTCTATAAGTTCCTTTCTTTTCTCTATTGTAAGGGTTTCGAATCCTTTATTCTGAGGGCAAGTTCCAAGTGTGGTTCCTTTAGTAAAACATTCTTCCATTTTTTTTGTATATATGGTGTCCTTGATCTCTCTCTGGTTTAAAAGAATAGCATAAGTTGTAATAGTTAGCTTCATGAATAGATTTATTAGTGATTTTATACTATTTTCAGGTTGTCTCCATTATGCTTTCTGAATCATAGAGACTAAGGCATCAATGGTGTTTTGGTTTTGTCCATTATTGATCAACAATGGAGTCATTTAGAGGATGATTGTGATTTGGGATTTATTTTCAAATATGTACGAGTTTGGGGTATTATGGAGATTTAACGCTTGTCTTTCAGTGGATGCTAATTAATGTATTGTCTATTCTAGGGTCTCTTCCAATGGGAGGGTTAAATACTTTGAATATGTAGTTGCATATTTGAACACACAGGTGGATTCACAAGTATAAATTGATTGATAAGGTATGTGAGATGTAAGGCATTTGGGCATATTTGATTCTGCTAGTTTCTTTGATCAAAATATTTCTTTTGTAATGTTATGTTTGACTTTGTTGCCCATTAGATAAGGCACTGGTCTATGTGGGATCTGGGGTATTTTTTAGGGATCCATTAATCAAAACACCTCAAAGAATATATTTTCCCTTCATGTTTATAGGAAGGAGTTAGAGTAGGTTTGGTTTTCAAACATACTTTATGCAAGTGGGACACTACATAAGATTTGGTAAACACCGAGGCATATGTTACCTATAGGTTTGAAAGCTATTCCACATTTATATATCTGCAAGCTGTTTGTATGTCAAAAGGATTCATGTGTGTGCAGATTAGGTACACCTACCTGAGTGACATGGAGCTCAAAGTGTAGAAGGTTTATGAACCTTGTTGAATGTTTTTTTCTTCTTCTTGAATTAGTTTTTGGGCATATATAGGAATATATCTGAGCCCCGGGTATAAAAGGATCAGCAAGAAAAAGAACCAATAGAAATGGTGACTCTACTGGGGAAATAGAACATAAAGGTATTGTTGACCTTATCAGGGAGACTCTGGTATGATTAAGTTAAATCAAATGTTTAGATGGAGTTAGCCCATTCAAGGCACCAGAATAAAAGATGACTCTGCTGGGGATATAGAACATAAAGCTCTTATAGACCTTATCAAGGAGACTCTGGTATGAATAAGTTAAATCAAATGTTTAGATGGAGTTAGCCCATCTGATTCACCAACATAATTGGAAAATCTACTGGGGAACATAGAACATAAAGGTTTTGTAGACCTTATCAGGGAGAATCTGGTATGAATAAGTTAAACCAAATGTTCAGATGGAGTTATCCCGTCTGAGTCACCAACAGAAATGGTGACTTTGTTGGGGACCATAGAATAGAAAGGTCTTGAAGACTTTATCAGGGAGAATCTGGTATGAGTAAGTTAAATCAAATGTTCAGATGGAGTTAGCCCATCCAAGTCACCAACAAAAATGGAGACTCTACTAGGGAAACAAAATTTAACAACTTCAACATAATTGTCAGTGAGTTTAAGAGAATTTTTTCCTTGCTTTGCTGAATCAATCCAAGAGTCATTAGCAACATAGAGACTCAACTGAGACTAAGAGATCTTTGTTATCTTTTTAGTCAAAATCAATCCCAGGGTTATATGGTTGTTATAGAATCATGTTTTACAAAGAAGCATTCCTCTTACTTATAAAGTCAGTTAGGGTTTATTTTGTCTATCATTGTAAGAGTATCTAAAAGTCCAAGTTCCTAAAAGAAATACATATATTATCTCACAAGTGGTGAGTGGCGACTACGAGTTCTTTGATTATACCTGTTTGCATGTTTGGAGAAAGACTAAAAAGAAAGGTGTGTTAGAGTAGTTATGTCTTCACTTATTAATTAGATCACTTTGATTTAATTATTTAAGTTGTTTATTACTCTGTTTTACTTAAGTTGTCTCTTAGGTGCATATAATTAATATTTATATTAATTATTATGTGCAACCTAGATTTTTACCTTTTTAGGGTTTCATTCACCTTTTAGGTTGAACTCTTGTAATTATTTGTTAATTATCTTGGAATATAATTTCTCTCACACCGCTTGAGATTTTCCAAGCTTTGCTTTTTGTCTCTTCAGCTTCCTTCCTGTAACAGGTCATTTGCATGCAAGGTTTCTTGGAAAATTGTGAATTTGTCTGTCTCAAATACTACATGGTATCAGAGCTTCCCTACTTCTACCTGGTCTAGAGGTCTTGAAGCCGTGATTCAAGGACAAAAAATATAGCCTCTCTAGGGTTTTCTTCTTCAATCTGGAAAAGACATTTTTCTGGAGCACTTTGAGCCATAATTGGCCACAGTAGCTTCTAGAAAAAAATTTCACCCCTCGAGGCCGTATAACATGCTTCCTAAGGTGAAAATTCAAAAAAAAATTCAAAAAACACCAATTTAGGGTTTTTTCTGGGTGCAGCCAGTCGTAGCCCACCATGCCGCCGCCACGCCACCCTAGCCCAGCCCATGCCTGACCCTCACCGGCATGCCACCCATAGGCCACCCGACAGAAGCACCACTTGGGAGCCACTGTAGCGTAGCCAAATTTCCACCTCCACCAGTTGCTAAGCCACCTCCGCTCGGCCACCACCGCCTGCACAATAGTGATGCCACCTGTCAGAAAGTGACATCACTTTCTGGAATCTCCATTTTTCTGGTGACTTTTTTAATTTTTCTAGTGACTAGAAACTTTTTTTGGTAGACAGTCCCTTGACATGCAAACGATCGTCAACTTTTCTCTTGGGCACTGCGACGGTCATTTGACCGTCAAATTTTTTGCCATCTCTGTGTTTTTCCAGAGAGCTCTTTTTTGGAGGTGCAGTTGGTTTTTTGGGCATAACATTTGCATAGGGTGTCATTTTTCAGAAAAAACAAAATATCATCAGAAAGCTCTTTCTAAGCTGGATATGATGATGCTTTTCTCATTTGCTGATTTGGCCATTTGAGTTCCTATTTTTGGCATCAAAGTAGAGGCTTCAGTTTCCTCCATCTCTACATCTAGCATCTAGGTTTTCTCCTTATTTTTTGTGCTTTCTATAGTTGTTTCTTTGGTGTACAGGGGATAGAATTATACATTGTGGGGGGGTGCATTTTACTTTATGTAATTTACTTCAGAAAAGACCCTTCTACTTCTGTCTTCTTCTCTTAGTGTCAGACCCCTCTGTGGCCTGGGTAACACCACATAACTATCACACCTAGAAAGCACACATGACCAGGCTTCTTATGTCACGTGGCTTATGGTCATGTCTGGATGAGCACCAACTTGTTCTATAGTGACATTTTGAGGTTCTTTAGCACATAAAAAAAATGGATGAACCCATGGGCTTGATTGCACTGAACATCTCTGAGAGTCTCCTATTTCACCTAGATGGTTTGACCACTCCTCGGGCTATTTGGGGCAAGTTTGCAAATTTTTTTGGTACATTGAATGAGTTCTAGGAACTACAGCTTGATGCAAAGTTGACCACTTTGATTCCTACCAGATTTCCCACTATGGAGGACTTCTCGATAAAGTTCAAATCTCTGTGTTTAGTTTTGCAGGGATGTGGGAGGAACAATACAAATGATGAGTGTATCTTCCTAATACTCTCAAAGTTTAGAGGACAATATTAGATCTTTTCTTCCACTTTCCACTCCACTATGGATGCTTTGGGTGCCAGACACACCATGCTTTCCTTTGAGACATTCTATGATCAGTTGACATGGGAACATGTAGAGATCCAATAGATGGATGCTTATGGCTCTTCAAGCCAAGCATTGGTTTCTCAGTCCTCATAGGGGAAACCAAAATAGAAATCCAAACTAAAGAAAGATTCAACAGGAAGTGAGTATTCCTCCAAACCTACACAGAAAATTGATTCAAAACCTCCAGCTACCCCTCCCAAGGGTAAATCTTCTTCGAAGTCTACCGATTCTACCTCCACTACTAAGAAGAAATTAGTTGAGACATATAGTTTTTGTGGCGAGGATGGAAATCCCATTTCTAGGTGTTGGAAACATTTGGAGGCTTTAGAGGAAGCCATGCAGAGCATCAAATTTCTTCTCCTCAGTCCACATCCTCCCCTGCAGGGAAAGCTCATGCTCTTACTGCATGAGCAACAACTTCTGGGCCCACCTAGATTTTGGATTTCGGTGCCTCTCACCACATTACTCACACTCAGTAGTTAGTCACCTCACTTTCTCCTTGTGCTACTTTACAGATTATTATTGGGAACTCATCACATCTTTTAGTTTTGGGTTTTGGTTATGTTGCATTAGCTAGGGGTTCACTTCAGGATGTTCTTTTTGTCATTGACATCTTGATGAACCTATTGTCCATCTATCATATTTGCCACTCTAAATTTGGTAAGACAATTGAGTTCTCACCACATGATGTAGTTATTTAGGACCTACATGATTCTGATTTGATTGTGACTACTGGGAGTGTTGAATCTGCATCTCGCCTATACAAATTTGATGGATTTGTACCTTTTGATGGTACATATTCCTTTCTTATAGCACATGCAGATTCAGTGAGTAGACTTTGGAATGAGCATTTTGGCCATGTCAATTACAGATATCTTCAGGAGATGAGCACTTAGGCACTTGTTCTTGGACTTCCTCAGATTTCTTGCACTGATGATGTTTGTTAGGGTTGTGTTCTTGAAAAACAACATAGGTATCCTTTTCCTCAGGGAGGAACTACTCATGCTTTGGCACCATTGGAGTTGATTCATAGTGAGATCATGTCATTTCCTACTCCTTCTTTTTATAGTTCTAGATATGTGCTTACTTTCATTGATGACTTCTCCAAGCACATATGCGTGTACTTTCTGAAGTACAAGTTTGATGTATTTGACTCATTTAGAGTCTTTAAGACATTTGTGGAGAAGAAATCTGGCCTTTCTATTTAGTGGATACACATAGATAATGGGGGGGAGTATGTGAACCAAGCTTTCAGGGATTTTTTTTCTGAACATGGTCTTCAGCAACAATTTTTAGTGCCCTACACCCCTCAGCAGAATGATGTGGTAGAGAGAAAGAACAAAACACTTCAGGAGATGGCTAATTGTATGATACAGTCAAGGTCCATGGATTCATATTTTTGGGTAGATGCAGTCAATTGTGCCAACTATATTTAGAATTGGATGCCCTACAAGGCAGTTCGATATATGACTCCTGAGGAGGCTTGGTCTCATGTCAAGCCTGATGTATCTTCATTCTGAGTTTTTTGTAGTGAAGCATGGGCATTTTTGCCTGATTCTCAAAGGAGAGAAATGGAGTGGAAGAGCCGACACCTCATTTTTTTTTTCTACTGCGAGGATGTTAAGGCGTACAGGTTGTTTGATCCTGATTCCAGAGAGGTCCTATTTCAAAGGGATGTCCAGTTTGATGAGCACCTTCTTGTAGTAGATACCCTTCTTCCAGAGTCTACTTCAGTTACCACTACTTCCTCATCCCTTCTAGTTTCTTTGCAGGATGATGAGGATGATGATCTTGGTGATCCCCATTTACCTCCACCACAAGATCCTCCACCAATGCCTAGATGGGCTCGTGTTATAGTTGAGGTTGCAGGATCTCTGGCTGGTGACCCTTCCACTTCCTATCGCACCCAGTCTCATATTGAGGGTTCTAGCCTTCTAAGTCATGCTATTTGTGGTGATCCTCAGACATTTTCAGTAGCGACAGGACATCCTAAGTGGGACACTACTATGGAGGAGGAGTATTCTTCTTTGATGAAGAATCATACTTAGGATCTTTGT
This sequence comes from Thuja plicata, assembly GCA_018584345.1. Classification (NCBI taxonomy): domain Eukaryota; kingdom Viridiplantae; phylum Streptophyta; class Pinopsida; order Cupressales; family Cupressaceae; genus Thuja; species Thuja plicata. Next base: position 2,962,498 of record MU224425.1, read on the forward strand.
TCTCTTCTAAAGGGAAGAAAGTTAGTGTGATGCAAGTGGTTGTATCATACTAAGTTTGCTGCTGATGGTTCTATTGATAAGTACAAGGCATGTCTTGTTGCGAAGGGTTTCTCACAGGTTGAGGGTATTGATTACACTAATACATTTTCCCCTATCACCAAGATGAACTCTATTCACCTTGTCTTATCCCTTGCAGCTTCTTAGGGATGGCTCTTTTTTCAAATGGATGTGAAGAGTGCATTCTTGCATGGTGATCTTACTGAGGAGATTTACATGGAGTAGCCTCGGGGATTTGTGTAGGATTCCTCCTTGGTTTTCAGACTTTGACATTCTTTGTATGGTTGAAAATAGGCCCCCCGGGCTTGGTATGAGAAGATTGACTCCTTTCTACTTTCTACAGGATTCACACACTACCATTCCAATCCTACAGTCTACATTCAACATCTTGAGGATGAGGTTTTGATCCTTGTGCTATATGTTGATGATCTTCTCATCACAGGTAGCTCATCTTTTATGATTCAGGATGTTCAGCATGCATTGATGGAGAAGTTTGAGATGACTGATCTTGGTCTGTTACACTACTTTCTTGGTCTGTAGATTGTTCAGTCCTCTGTTGGGATCTTTGTTTACCAGTAGAAGTATGCTCTTGACATGCTTCGACGCTTTGGTATGCTTTCTTGCAAGCCTACTCCCACACCTTTTTAGTCAAGTGTTACCTTGTCTACCTCTTGCACTTTGCCTTCAATGGATCCTACACTGTATTGGCAGTTGGTTGGCAGTTTTTTATACCTGACACACACACATCCTAATCTCTCCTTTATAGTTGGTCTTGTCTCTCGGTTCTCAAATGAGCCTCATTAGAGTCATTGGCAAGCTGCCAAGCATATTTTGAGATACATTCAGGGTACTCTTATGTATGTCATTCATTACACATTAGGGGTTCCTCACATTGTTGGCTTCATTGACTCAGATTGGGCTGGTGATGTTGATGATCGGAAGTCTACATTTGGATTTGTGTTTTTTCTTGGCTCTGGTCCTATTAAATGGTTGTGCAAGAAGAAAAATTCTCATGCACTTTAATCTTTAGAGGCTGAGTATAGACATGCAGTGCATGCTAGTTAGGATATTTTATGGTTTTGGTAGTTGATGACTAAGTTTGGTTTTCCTCCTGATCGTCCCACTATTCTGCGGTGCGATAATCAGAGTGCTATTCACATTTCCCATAACCTGGTGGAGCATCAGCACACTAAACACATTGAGCTTCATATGTATTTCATCCATCAGTAGATTCATGATAGTGTTCTCACTTTGGAGTACATTCCCACTGATGCACAGGTTGCTAACATCTTCACCAAACCTTTTGTATCTCCACGCTATCTTCAGTTGCGTTCTATGCTTGGGGTGACAAAAGTTGTCCTTGGGGGGTCTTCTTGAGGCCTTCCTTCCTTCATGGTTTTTTTATCATGTTTGTTCTATCTCTTTTTGGAGAGGGGTTTCGCCCACTGGGTTTTCTCCTTTATCTCTAGTTTACAAATATTTCCTTTATTTGGTACCTGATCAGGCCTTGTTGCCGGGACCCATCTCCTGCTTTCATAGCTATGCTAGGTTAGCTTACCTCCTAAGCTTTGCTTAAGGGGGGGTGTTAGAGTAATTATGTCTTCACTTATTAATTATATAACTTTGATTTAATTATTTAAGTTGTTTATTACTCTATTTTACTTAAGTTGTTTCTTAGGTGCATATAATTAATATTTATATTAATTATTATGCACAACCTAGCTTTTTACCTTTTTAGGGTTTTGTTCACCTTTTAGTTTGGACTCATGTAATTATTTGTTAATTATCTTGGAATAGAATTTCTCTCACACCACTTGAGATTTTCCAAGCTTTTCTTTTTGTCTCTTCAGCTTCCTTCCTGTAATAGCTCATTTGAAAGCAGAGGTTCTTGACAAACTGTGGATTTGTCTGTCTCAAATCCCACAAGGTGAACTTGCAGTGATGATTAACCAGATGTTTGGGCTCCTATGACTAAGAACATATTCATTGGAGGAATCTATATGAGACCCTACTAGTGGGGTGTGTTGTGAGTTTTCCAGTTTTGAAGAAGGTCTGAGTTGGGTGAAGAGATCTCGGCTGATTCAAACTTGTCCTCTGCAAAGAGGTGGTGACTCTACCAAGTTTTTTTAAAAGGTGATTTCAAGGTGACTTTAGATCAATATTTTTTGTAGCTACTACAATACATCCAGGTATTTTATTTTCAAGGTTATTGAAAAGTTTCTTTATTAAGTGATTTAAGCACTAAGAAAAGGAACAAGGTGTGGACAGAGGTTTGCATGCTTCAAGGTTAGAATTGCATTTTTTCAAAATCAAGTGAAAATATATATTAATTGAAGAAATGGGGGACATAGAGGTTAGGGTTTTTTCTTCTATGTCTAGATCTAGAGTACCTTTTCTAGATCTTGAAGAGGTTCTTAGAGATATAACTATTTTAAAACAAGAGCTCCAAGAAAAAATTATTTTGTCACTACAAAAGAGAATGAAAAGAATGGTGGGAGAATCTGCACTTCTTTTTTATAAGAGGTTTTCTCCTACAATAAGGGATTTTCCTATTCCTTTCTATCCTCAGGAGTCAGTTTGCATTAATGTATTTTTGGAACTTTATTTTCCTGATTTAGTTGATTGGCCAGTCTCCTTGAGGGAAGAAGGTATTGAATATGCTAGGAAGTGGATAAAAAATATTGAACATCCTAAATCTGAGGTTACACATGAGGTTGTGCCTAGTGATACTGATATTGAGAATGATAGAGATGTGTCTAGTGTTGATGCTGTCTCTTGTAATCATGAAAACGGTGCTCCTTCTCAATATGAGGCAGAGGATATGTGTAGTCAACAAGAATATAGTGATTGGATAAATGAAGATGCTAATAGTCCTAAAGGATCATATTTGTCATTGTTAAAATAATAACTGAAATACAGAGAGAAACAAGAAATGTTTAATTCAATGAGCAGGAGATAGGAGATTTACCATGAATTAGCACAAAATGAGGAGCATTCACCAAAGAAAAAAAAACGAGACAAGATTTTGGAAGTGGGAAAAGCATGAAAAAACCCCCGTGAATAAGTATGAATGGGCAAATTGCCAAGAGAGAGAGAGAGAGAGAGAGAGAGAGAGACAAGCTCATACAAATGAGTCACTTGAAGTGATGAAGTGCTACAACTAGTGCTTGTTCTCTAAAAGAAAGAGAGAGGAATCATCTCTTAAGTAGAGATGGAAGAAGGAGTTTGAAATGTAACTCCTATGTGCATGTGAGCCACATTCATAAAGTGTGTGCCACTTGTGATATTTCCTCTTAGGGAGGAATCTAAGGGATACCTTGGTTTATCCCAATAATACAACCAAGGGATTACAAATTACATAAAATGAA
>MU224425.1:2968827-2988643 GCA_018584345.1 Thuja plicata
TATATATATATATATTTAAAAAACTAACTTTGAAATATTAAACAACAAAAGAATATAATAGCATTTAGATTAAAAAACAACAAATAGATATATAGATGTATTAGATTTTTTAAAACCACAGTTAAATATCGGCCCAGGCAGCGATCAAAAGATGCACAGAGACAAGATTATAGAGTTATAAAAATAAAAGAGATTAAAATATAACCAGATTAAATGCTGATTAAAACTGAGATATCTAAAAAAAATGTAGAGAAATATGATGGAGAACCTACAAGGACTTGATTTTGATTTGAATCCTACGAATAAGGTTAGAGAAAAAATGTAGATAACTCAGATGCCTTTATGCATAAAGAGATTTAAAAAAAGAGATTATATTAATCCTGCACAAAAAAAGTCTGCAAGAGCTTGAAGAACGACAAAAGTAAATAACTAAAAAAAGAATGGGATTAGCTTTTAAAGCTACAGATAAATAGAACAGAGATATCAGTTTTTTTTAATTCTAACAGAATAAGATAAGCATAACAAAAGACTGATAAGGATGAAAAGGTACAATAGAGAAATCTATTTTGTTTTTTTTAACGATGCTAAAGTTGATAGGAACATTTATATGCTGCAAAAAAGATTAATGTTAAACCAGAGATATAAATTTGTTAGATCAATAAAGAAACCTGCAGATGGTCAGAGAGAAATAGCATGCAAGTATAGAGCCAAGATCAAGAAACCTGCACAAAACAGAATAATGAATCCAATAGATAAACTGGGTTTAGCGGTAAACCAGCCAAACCCAAAAAAAAATTTGATATTTTTCAAACACTCTCTCAAGAGTCTCCGATATTGGAGTGCTCCAAGATATGGTAGCTCCTTCACCTGAAAACTCAATCAAAGATTAAACCAACCTGCTCTGATACCATGTTAAAATAATAATAGAAATATAGAGAGAAACAGGAAACGTTTAATTCAATGAGCAGAAGATAGGAGATTCACCATGAATTAGCACAAAACGAGGAGCATTCACCAAAGAAAAAAAAACAAGGACACAAGATTTTGGAAGGGGGAAAAGCATGAAAAAACCACCGTGAATAAGTATGAATGGGAAAATTGCCAAGAATGAGAGAGAGAGAGAGAGCCAAGCTCATACAAATGAGTCACTTGAAGTGACAAAGTGCTACAACTAGTGCTTGTTCTCTAAAAGAAAGAGAGAGGAATCATCTCTTAAGTAGAGATGGAAGAAGGAGTTTGAAATGTAACTCCTATGTGCATGTGAGCCATATTCATAAAGTGTGTGCCACTTGTGATATTTCTTCTTAGGGAGGAATCTAAGGGATACCTTGGTTTATCCAAATAATACAACCAAGGGATTACAAATTACATAAAATGAATCACCTACATAATGCAAGTAAAGATTAATTTCTAACAGTCATTAATATACAAGGAAATAGTTTTTGGACTGTAGGTAACATGATCAACGAGTGACAGCAAATAGAAAAGTGTAATGGTCACTGAAAATGTTAAGTGCTAGTGAACGCTGATATGCACTATCACAAATAGAAAGGTTATAGTTTAAACCAAGAACATAGTTTACATAGTAAACCGACAGACAGTTTAGAGACTTCACCGAGCAAAGACTACAGAGCAACCCGAGCACCAGTCTACCAAGATACAATTTTATTTCAGAGAAATGTGGATCTGAGTTACACATTAGATAACACACTTGAGTTTTATATTTATCTTTATGCTTAGCTTTAAAACCATTTCTTGAGGGGCAAGTAAAGCAAATGTAAATTTTTAATCATTTTAACTGATTGTAAACACACAAACTATGAGATAAAGGTTAATTTGTAAACCTTTGATCATAGAGTTTTTATTGTAAATCATGAAACCTAAATAGGTTAATACATTGTATAATTCCTTTATTTTTGCCCGAATGGAACAGTATCAGGCTTTAGGGGAATTTGATGTTTGAATTTTCAATCCATGAATCTTTTCAAATCTTCATAACTCAACGCAAAGACATCCTAGTATTCTAGGAAGAGTTTTCTAGCCTCTTCCCTTTCTTCCTCAGTACAAAATTTCCCAATGTTGATCATCTTAGGGTCTTTCTCACTTCCAATGTTTATCCCTTCATATTCTCCAGTGGTAGGACCTCTCTCAATCCTCTTCTTCTACTGAAGCTATGACATTTTGGTTTAAATCTTGGGTCCATACTTTACAAAAGTCCACTAATATTTGCAAATCTACACGATTATACTTAAGATAGTCTATGAGAGAAATCTGAATTTTGGAATCTTTACAGAATTGAATAATGTCGAAAGAATTTTGTTCCTTACCCGATTGAAAAATATTTACTCCTTGGTTGCCATCTTTAGAGAAAGGAGTAGACACCTCATTACCTTTTGGTGGAGGTGTGCAAACAGGGGCTTTATCTTTTTGATTCCGAGTTAATACTGCATAAGATGTTCCATCTATAGTAGCATAACATGCTGCATCTCATTCTCAATCTGATACATACTCAAAAAATAATTTTTAAGAGTCACCATGTGAGCACAAATCTGGTTTAGCTCTAGATACTCCAGCATTCCATTCATCTATTTGATGCATTTTCCAGGCACAAGCTACATCGGGGAAACTTTCTCCATCATGATATGTTGTTAGGTGAAAATCACACATGTTTCCCCTTTTGGGAGGAGCTTCTATGGATAGCCTTTGTTGTGGAGTAGTCAATTGTCTTTTGAAAGAAATGAACTCATTGGATAATTTATGGATAATCTCATCTGATGATGTGGTATTGCTAGTAATGGCCCGAGTTTGTATCTCTTGTTTCCACCTCCCTGCTGAGATATGTGGTCTTATAACTCTACAACAGTCCTCTAGGCGAGATCCAAATTAGCTGGGTTTGTCCTTCTTAAATCATAGCTAATATCAAGTGGCATAGCACTTATGAATTTTTTTTTCAAACTACATGTAGTAGGTTGATTAGCTTCTGGGATACGTTTAACAAGCTTGTTAAATTTAGCAACAAAATCTCTCATGCTTATAGAATGCTCTTTTTTGATAGAAGTAAATTGTGTCAATAGAGCATGCTCATCTTTGGTAGTTTTAAATATTCTTTCAAAATCCGTTGTCATAGAAGACCAATTTGTAATAGAAGACATAGGCAAGTGATGAAACTAATCTGCTACACCCTCAACAAGGGTCTCAACAAATAATCTGAATGCAACATCCTCCTCTTGTACTGCTAATATATTAATGGTTGCAATGAAAGTAGCAATGTGTTCATCTATAGATACTTTCCCATCTCTGGAGAATTTGGGAAAATTCTTCCTTGATCCTGAGGGAAGTGGGTTATATGCTGCTAAATGTAGTGGGCAAACTGCGGCAGCCCAAGGGATTTCCATAACTACCTGAGGTAAATAAGGTGTTAGGTTTACAATAGGAGGAGCAACTACTCCGTGCAAGGTTAGCACTTGGCAGGCGGTAGACAAAAGGGATGATTGCTTGGGAGGCGAAGGAGGTCTAATTTTTCTCTTAGTATTTCTATTCTTTTGATGAGGTACTTCAAGTAGAGAAAAATCAATCTCTACAAGTCTGTCAAAGACTGGATCTATACCGCCTTCTTTCCTTACACTTCTAAGAAATATTTTAGACTCTAGGATTTCCACTAATTTTTCAATCTAGCTTCACGCTTTGCTTGGCCTTGTGCGCTTCTTAAATTCCTCCTTTGAATGGCTCATTCAAGTGCTTCTGCCCTCACTTCTTGTTCAAGCACTTGACTAGTGTTTCTATAATGCTGAGTATTTATTTTGTGTCTCCAGGAAAAAGTATTCAGTGAGGAAATGATATAGTCTTGATCATCCTGGAATCCAAGGTTTGGATGACACATAGGAATCACGTTTTCATGGCGAAGCACCATCTTTCCTCATGATATTGCTTCTGGTCTAGCAACTGTTCGTCTCCCCAGTAGAGTCACCAAAAATTTGTTGCTAAACAAATTGTTCTTTTTCACTTTAACTCTAAAATACCCAAATATTAAAGAAATAATCGATTACAACAGTTGGGAAATGTAACGGAATAACTAATTTCCCTCTGAATTTGAAGGTGCAGCTCCCTTAAGTTATAAATCTTCAATGAATTTTGTTCTTTCCTAATTTAATGGGGGATTTTTTCTTAACCTAAGAACATAAGAGGTAATCCGAACTAGGCCTAGACAGAAACTAGCTCAAGCAAATAGATTCAACTTTCTATCTAGCCAATCTTAAGACTTTATAAATCATATAAGATCCTAAAATTGGTAATGCAGGGGTAAATAATGAAGATGAAAATGCAAAACTGGAAGATCGATGAAAACATAACAAAGATGAATCAATCTATTTCATAAGAACATTTCTCATAATTTATGAATAACACCTAGCTTTCCCCTCAATTACTTGTATCAAATCATAATACAAAACTTTGGTTTAATCTTGAACTGAAAATCCAATTTAAAGAAACATTCAAATTAACAGAAAGACTTGATGCAATGGAACAATTTAAACATGAAAAAATTTGACTCAACAAAAACAAAGTTCCTCACACCAAAATTTAGCCGACCTTTCTATTGGTTTTAAAAATAGTACATATAGATCTCAGAGTTTGACCGTTACAAAAAGGGGTAACCGAAACGGTTCAACTTCCCTAACCAAAAATGATAAACAAATGTTTATCCATTACAAGCTCTATCGAAATTTACTATAAGAGGGAATATATTTATGCTTCTGTTTTCTTCCCCTTATCTAATTTTCCCTATAGGCGGTGACAAATTTGATGATTGGGATAAGCTCTTCATGTCTATTGATATGGAAATTTGTATCTATGACGAGCCATCAGGAATGATCTTTGGTTAGAATCTTAACCACATCTACCCAATATTTCAGCTCTCCCATGACTTTATAGATGCACCCACTCAACTATTGGAGTTTTGGTACCTTATCCAGGTGATAGGAAGATTGTTCTGCTAGTTTATCTACATAATTGGAGAAAGATTTATGCATGTTAGTCACTCTGATCATTTGCTTTCCCTGACCACTCATCAGTGACTCCATGTGAAGACCTTGAAGGAGTTTGAAATCCCTATTCTGTTCTTCTTTGGTTTTGATTTCTATCTCCTGCAACCCTCCTTCATCTTGGATGATCATCTTAGTTTTAAATTCCAGACTTTGAATCCATTCAATTAAAGGCTCATCCCCTTTCTGCAAGATCTTGGCCTTTATTGCCTCTTTATTACCTCTTTATTGCCTCTTTATTGCCTCTTTATTGCCTTTATTGCCTCTTTATTGCCTCAATAACTTTAGGAGAGTATCACCTAGCTGCTCAATAACTACAAGCCCTTCAGATTTGAGTCATTCAATCCATCTTTTACCAATTTTTCCAAAGTATCTGTCTTCTTGGAACTTGGCGATGATGGCTTGATTCTCTATAGCATTGGGGTCAAAAGTGGTTTGGGCACTAGGAATGCTTGCAACTAGAGTAACTATCTGCCTGATAAAGTTAGTCAGTTCATTGACTTCTACTTTAACCTGTACTTTAGCAGTCTTAAGCTCCTGAAGAGCTTATCCCAATCATCAAACCTGCCGTCTTTGTGGGGTTTTCTACCTTCATGGTGAAGTGCCCTATTTCTGGATCTCAGCCTAATGTAGACAACATCTTTGCTTTCTTCACCTTTCTCATAGTGGTACTAGATTGTAAGGCTCGTGAAAGAGCATCCTTTCTGGGACCTCCTTCTTCTATCCTCTTTCTTTTGCACTCTAGAGTGTTCTCTATCCAAGACTCCGCACTAGTAACTTTGGTGGCAGAGACCAATTCTTCTATAAACAACTTCCCGATGACTGGAGGAGTAGATTTTGGTCTGGAAGCAAATGGATTTATTGAGGTAGGAGAAGAGGAAATTAATTTAGTGACTTGAGAAAATTCCTGTTGCTTTCCAACCTCTTCATCTGATTCTGTGGTTGCAGTACTAGAACTTTCTGCACCCACCTCTACTATAATGGGGAACCCTCACCTTGGAGTGTCTTGGATCGAGGTATCACCTTGTGTATGCAAACTGATAGCTTTGACTGGTTTCTTTGATTCTACACTTTTAATGGGTTTGATCGTAGGCTTGATGAAATATTTGAAAACTACTTCTTCTATTGGACCAATAATAGGAGGCAAGCCATCTCCGCATGTCTTTTCTAATGGAACTGCCTTCTTAGGAGGTTCATCACCTCCGCCTGCTGGCTGAGATGAATCTTTAGCTACGGTCAGGATAGTCACTAAGGATGATGCAGGAGTGCTCCCGATCACTTTTTAAGGATTTTTATGAGAAGGAGGCTTCCTTTCTGACCTCTTCCTTCTGCCCACCATACATTAGATCCATTACTCTAGTTTTTGTAGATTCCACCCATCAAGGTTTGCAAGTCATCAATGATTTGACCTGTCATGGGTTCAAAACTTATAGGGAGGGGCTTAATCTTCTCCATGTATGTTTCAACATACATATGCTAGCCACCATCGTCTACGCCCTGAACTGCAATCTTAACTTTGAAACTTTTGATTTGTTCAATAATTAACCTTGCATAGAATCTATCTCTACTTTCTAGGTCGTCCTTACAGTTGGCCCAATAGTCTTATGCCATCTATGTGATGAATGGTGTGACCCATTTGCAAGTAATCTTTGGCATAGTTCACAAGATCATACTGGGGCCTCAGGACATCATATGTTTCCAATTGAAACTTCTTAGAGAATGCTTTCAAAACATTCTTTACATCAGACTGAGATGCACAACAGTAGGCTCCAATAGTCATGGGGAATTCATATCCTTTCTTCCTGGCATCTACACAAATTAGGTTCACTTGGACTGCTTGCCTCATCAATTTAACCAACACAATCATGTCATCAGGATACTTGGGCAGCTTCAAAGGGAAATCATCAAATCCTGCAAGACGAATATATGAGAAATTCACAAATTGGATAAAATAACCCCCAAATTGGCTGATGAATGCCATGGCTTCTAGAGAAAATATCCTTTTTGGGAAACCTTGCAAATCCCTGCATAGTCTCAATGTGAATGCATCATTAACCTTGATATACTTAGAATAACTATTATGTAATTGCAAGAAGGGAAATAATTCATAGCTTTTAATATCTTCCAAGAATTCTTCTAGCCTAGGAAGCCCCGACTAAATTTAAATTGTAGCTAAGATGTATAATAAAACCTAGGACATATAGAACTTATTATGATGTTTAGCTCTATTTAGGGTGTTTGAAATATTTTCACTTACCATGTGAGCCAAATTAATGAAATAATGCTGGGAGAAAGTCACCTAGACTAGGAAGAAATGGCGCTCAACAAAATTAAGTGCATCACTCTCACCTCTGATCCTATAAAGCAATGCTAGGATTCTACAATTTCTGGCTGTAGGTTCATGCCATATAGTGTCTTAGGCAACTTTCCCTTGGCGCTCCTCAACCCTTGGAACAAAGTTTTCATTATTTCCTTCTTCCATACCATCTTCTTTTCTCCATACTTAGTGACCGCCCGACTGTATGTCATCTCTAAGTATTTAGCTTTCTCTAGAATATGAAGGGAGTTCTAGATAGAGTCTCGATCAATAAAGAGTAGCACTGTGTCATTGGGAAAAATAATTTTCTTGGTATCTAGATTATAGCGGGCTATGCATTCACAAACAAGCTCTGGAGCTTGAATTGTAATAGGAAAGCTGGTAGCTTTGACAAATTCACTCTCCTTCAATTTCTCTATAATGGGATGCATTCTTTCTGCATTCAACCTATTGTGAAAGCTCTACATGTCAAATAACCTCAAAGAAGTATACATGATTTTGTGCCATTTGGAAGTGATACCATTCATCCCATCGAATCCCATGAATCTGGTGGCCATGCTTTGATTGATTTGATTCAAGAACTAGAAATCTATCTCAGTAAAATAAAATCAAGGAACATGTATTGCCAGGGGTTTAAATTTAGGCAATTTGACAAACAGATGGTAATTCTTGTTTGCAGCACTTCACTAATTTTATAAATTCTAACTTTTTACTATTTTATTTTCTCCATACTCAGTGACTGCCTCGCTATATGTCATCTCTGAGTATTCAGCTTGCTCTGGAATATGAAGGGAGTTCTGGACATAATCTCGATCAATAGAGAGTATCACTATGTCATCGGGAAAAAGAATTTTCTTGGTATCTAGATTATAGTGGGCTATGCATTCATGAGCAAGCTCTGGATTTTGAATTGCAATAGGAAAGTTGGCGGCTTCGACTAATCCACTCTCCTTCAATTCTCTATAATGGACTGCATTCTTTTTGCATTCAACATGTTGTGAAAGCTCTACATGTTGAAGAACCTCAAAGAAGTATCTGTGATTTTGTGCCATTCGGAAGTGATACCATTCATCCAACCATATCCCATGAATCTGGTGGCCATGCTTTGATTGATTTGTTTCAGGAACCAGGAATCTATCTCAGTAAAATAAAAGCAAGGAACAACTATCACCAGGGGTTTTAATTCAGGCAATTTGACAAACAGATGGTAATTCTTGTTTGCAACACTTCACTGAATTTTTACCGATAATGGCCGACTTCCCGTGCCACATGAGTGAAAAGACTTAAGCATTTATGAAAAAGTCCATTATGAAGAAAAACAACTTTATTTGAATTAATTACTTTACCTCTATGGGCCGTTAAGAAACATCTTTTCACTTTGGATAAGTATAACGGTAACTTTCTAGAAGCAGCGGATAATGAATTTTTTTCTTCTCTTTTGGTAGAGAAATGCTTTTGGAGCACTCCCTACTCAGAAATCTGCCAAGGAGGAATTTTAGCTTGTTACAATGCTAAAATGATATGTGACAGTTTTATCCACTTTCTTTATGCCTTAAGTCACCTCATGAGTTGATTTTTCTTCAAAAATCTTATGTATAATAATTTGACAGAAAATGCATCCTACGGGTCAAAACCTGCCTATTGGAGTAGTGAGGAAGCAATTTTTTACTTTTCCACTGATGTGCTTTTATCTCAGATTCTTCATCATTTGATCATTCATATGGCCCATAGGGATTTGTTTTGAGTGTAATAGTCTTTCTAGCCTTAAATTATCAATTTCCAACCTCCACTAACTGCTGAGACATTTAGAATTGTCATCTACAGAAAACACACTCTACAGGTGGTTATCCGCCAAGGACAAGCTCATAACCAATTTTCTGCCAATGTGACAAAATGAAGTATCAAAGCTAAAGATTTCAAAATCACATAAAATCAATGTTAGAAACCTCCAAATCGTGACCTTTATCAAATTTGGGAGCTTAACCTACCCAATATGACATGATCTCAGATAAAAAACCCCCATCTTACAAAGGAGAAGTCAATTTGGGAAAATTTGATAAAGGTCTCCTAGCCTAAAGGAAAAACTAGACTTAGACTCAAGACTTACACAATGATTTCAAGACCATCACTACACAAAAAACATCCATTTTTCCCTAAAGATATGCAGAACAAAATGGGGTAATAGTTGGCTCTATCTAGGGACTTGGACATTCACATGTCCAAGCAAGGAACTCAAGTCTATGGTTTTTTAAAGCTCACTAAAAAGGCATCTCACAACAAAACTAAAGAAAAACACGGAAAGGGAACAAGGAAAGGAAACTTAACTAAGGAAAAAAAAAATAGGAACTAAACGTAACTATTGTACAATACAGGGGTTACCTATTTTTGATTCAGGTTTAGTAAAGCTTCAAGTCTTGAACATTGTATGTCAGGGGTAGTGCCTCACCATCTGGATAAGTTAGCTTAAAATAATTCTTCTCAAATTCTTGATGAATCTTGAAGGGCCCTTTCCATAATGTCTCAAATTTTCCATGCATACCTTTAGGTGCCCTACGTTTTTCCCATAGAAACACCATATCTCCTTCCATAAACTTCTGAGGTCTGCTTTTTTTATCAAAAAAATTCTTCACACGCATTTGATGCTATGTGATGTGATCTACCATTTTCTCCCTTTACTCTTCAAACTTGTTAAGTATTGGATTCTCTTTTCTAAACCATCTTCATATATACCATCATCTACTATTGTCCTCAATTTGTAAGTCGCCAATTCCAACGACAATGAAAGACTGGCTTCAATTCCATAGACAAGTTCGAAGGGGGAAACACCAATAGTTCTCTTGGGAGTTACCCTATCTGCCTAGAATGCTTCATGGATTTTCTTATGCCAGGTTCTTTGATTATGTGGTACGAGCCTCTTCATAATGTTTACCAAATTCTTTTTGCTGGATTCAGCCTGACCATTTCCTTGTGGGAAATAGTCTGATGAGTGACTGATCATAATGCCATACTTAAAACAAAATTCAGTAATTTCCCAAGAAGAAAAATATGTGGCATTATCCATTACTAACTTGCTAGGTACACCAAACCTTACCAGGATGTTTTCTTTAATAAACTCACATACTAATTCAGAGGTAGTTCTCTTAGTTAGTTTTGCCTCCACCCATTTCATGGAGTAGTCTGTTGCAGTGACTATATAGGTATGTCCTGCACTAGATGTAGGATTTATAGGGCCAATAAAATCAAGACCCCACTGCTAAAAGGGACCTTCAATTTTCACTGGTCTAAGGGGAAGAACTGCTTGATGTGGATTTCCAGTAAACATTTCACACTTCTCACATCTTGCTACCCAATCATATGCATCCTTAAACATTCCCAACCAATAATAGCACTATCTCAATATCTTGAACGCCGTGACCGATCAAGAAAAGTTTCCCCCAACAAGCTTCATCATGGAACACCTTCAACAGTTTCTCTTGTTGTTGTTTGTCTACACACCGGAGGAAAGTCCCATCTATCGACCTCTTCTACAATCTATCCTCCCTAATAACATATTTAATGGCTTTTAGCTTTAAATATCTTCTTCATTTTGGAGTAACCCTTCGGGGCACTCACCAAACACCAGAAAATATACAACATTTTTGAACCAAGGGTCTTGCACACTCACTACCAAAACCTTTTGTTTCACTTTAGGATCTTTGTCCACTTGATTTTTTGCAATTGCTTTGCACCGTGCATTTTCCCTCACCAACTTGGTGGGTTTAATTTCTATGTCATATTCCTGTGTCTTAGCCACCCATTCTCCTCTATTATTACATCCCATGTCTTGTTGAGTTAATACACACTACAATGTCAGGCACATATACAAGGGATTGAGAGTGTAAAATATAGAATCTAAAATGATTTAAAGCCTTTACTACTGCAAAAGCATGTTTCTCAGTTTGAGAGTATTTCAACTCATGATTTTTTAGAGGTGTGCTCATAAAGGTGATAGGAGCTTGAACCCCTTCCTCATTTTCCTACATGAGAATAGCTGACAAAGTATGCTTAGAGGAGTAACAATAAATTATAAAATCTTCCTTGTAATTTGGGTGGCACAAAACTAGGGCGTTGTCTATGGTATTCTTAATATTTTTGAAGGCTTGTTTTCCAGGGTCATTCCACTTAAAATTCACATTCCCTTTCATAATATCCACTATACATTTAGTAATTTCTAAAAAATCTGGGACAAACCTTTCGAGAAAATTTACCTGACCAAAAAATGATTTTACTCTAGTCTTATTTTTAGGTAAGCTCAGTTGCTGGATTGCTCTAACCCTTTTTGGATTGATTCTTATACCTTCTTGAGAAATGATGTGTCCTAGTAATTTCCCTTTAGTCATACAGAAGACTAACTTCTTGGGATTCAAAGAGATCCCATCCTCTCTACACCTTTGTAACACTTTCCTCAAATCCTTTATGTGATCTACTCTTTTTTGATAAAACACCGTAAGATCATCCATATACATACCAATTATTTTATTTTTCATATCACTAAAGGAAAGATCCATATCTCTCTGAAAGGTAGCCCTGACATTGATTAACCCAAATGGCATTCTATGATAAGAGAAAGTGCCCCATGTATTAGTGAAGGTCGTTTTGTGTTGATATGTTTTTCCACCTCTATTTGATTGTACCCTGAGAAACCATCCAACATGGACATCATCTCGGCTCTAGCCATGATCTGCAATAGGTGGTTCATATTGGGAAGAGCATAATTATCTTTTAAGGAAGACCAATTAAGGTTTCTATAGTCCACACAGATTCTTATTTCCCCATTTTTCTTTCTCACAACACTATATTTGCTACCTAGGTAGAATGATAGATAGGATATATGATCTTATCCTTAAGCATTTTATCAACTTCCCTGAATATCACATCAGCAACCTTAGGGTTATAATTCCTTTGTTTTTTCCTGAATAGAATAGTGTCAGGCTTTAGGGGAATTTGATGTTTGAATTTTCCATCCATGAAGATTTTTAAATCTTCATAACTCCATGCAAAGACATCCTGGTATTCTAGGAAGAGTTTTTTGGCCTCTTCCATTTCTTCCTCAGTATAAAATTTCCCAATGTTGATCATCTTAGGGTATTTCTCACTTCCAATGTTTATCCCTTCATATTCACCAGTGGTAGCACCTATCTCAATCCTCTTCTTTTTAACAAAGGTATCATGCCTATTGAAATTTTTTTCAAGTGTGACCAAATGAGGAGGGATAATATTACCTTGCAATTGAATGATATCTGACTTATCTTTCTTTTGTTTGTCATGACAATCTCCTTTATGACTACCAGGAGCATCCTTATGAAATTCACCACCGCTCTCTAAAAAGAGAAGGAGATTTTGGTCATCTTCAAACACTTGTCAATCTTCTACATTTTTAGGTACAGAAGGTCTATACACCACCTCTATTTGATACTTCTTATCTTTGAAATCTGGGCGAGGGAGGAGCAACAAGGTTTATACTGCTAAGGAGTCTGCATTAGAATTCAAATCTCTTGGCATAGATTCAATAAAGAATGCATCTAAGGCTTCAATTTCATCCCATACCCTATTCCTGTAGTTTTTTAATCTATGATTATTCAAAGAGTATTGATTTTTAACTTGGCACACAATTAACTCAACATCACCTTGAGCTCTTAGGATTTTCACACCTTTCTCCTTTGCAGCAATAATTCCTAAAAGCAGGGCCTCATACTCAGCTATGTTAATGGTGTTCCCAAACTCCAATTTTTAAGCTATGGGTTCACATTCTCCATATGGAAATATTAGAACTATGCCTGGACCAGATCCCGACAATTCACAACTACCATCAAACTCAAGAGTCCAAATTTGTGGTGGTGTTTCTTCAGCAAAAGACTGATTTTTCTTCTCTCTAGGTTCAATTTCCTCATCATGATTATCTGTAAATAGCATGTAGTTGCCAAATTCTAATTCTTGGTACATAATTTGGGCTTTAGGGTCATCATATTTTAGCACTGTGAACTTTGCTTTCTCTTCAGGAACCAATTTTATCTTTTTGTTACCTACTGGGATCAAAGCTTGAGACCAATCCAACTTTATTTCTCCCCCTAGATCCCTACAAAAACTCCTGCTTAACAAAAAACCATAACTAGTAGGTATATCAACAACCAATATAGTTAACATAATTTTCTTCTCAGGGTCTGCTGCTAAAGCCACTTGGGCATCTTTGATTTTCCCAATCAAAGGGACCTCTTTATCATCCATGGAGTAGCATCTACCATGGGCTTTAGTGAGAGTGAGACCTAAAGCCTTAGCTATAGTTTATGTCATCACATTGTCTAAGGAACCGTAGTCTATTATACAATTACTTAACTTGCAACCATTAATAAACAATGACACATAGAAAGGGTCAGGCTTTCACCCCGAGGAAGTAGCCAAAACTGATGACTCTCCCTGCTCAAATAGACCTGTCAAAAAAAACTTGTCTTCTACTAAAGATATGACATTTTGGTTTAAATCTTGGGTCCCTCCTTTAAAAAATTCCACTAAGTTTTGCAACTCTACAGGATTAGACTTAAGATAGTCTATGGGAGAAATTTGAATTCTGGAATCTTTACAAAATTGAATAATGTCGAAAGAATTTTGTTCGTTAACCGATTGCAAAATTTTTACTCCTTGGTTGGCATCTTTATAGCAAGGAGTAGACAGCTCATTACCTTTTGGTGGAGGTGTGTAAATAGGGGCTTTATCTTTCTGATTCTGGGTTAATACTACATAAGATGTTCCATCTATAGTAGCATAACATGCCTCATCTCATTCTGAATCTGATACATACTCAAAAAATTAGTTTTCAAAGTTTCCATGTGAGAAAGAATCTGGTTCAAATCCAGATACTCCAGCATTCCATTCATCTATTTGATGCATCTGCCAGGCATGAGCTACATCGGGTCAACTTTCTCCATCATGATATGTTGTTAGGTGAAAAGCACACATGTTTCCCCTTTTGGGAGGAGCTTCTATGGCTAGCCTTTGTTGTGGAGTAGTCAATTGTAATGTTTTTCCATCAGTATTTCTCATATCACTATACTTCCAAGCTGATCTTGAAAATTCCACTGTTAAGGATTGTTAAATCTGGGAAGTTGTCTTTTGAAAGCAATGAACTCATTGGATAATTTCTGGATCATCTCATCTGATGATGTGGTATTGCTAGTACTGGCTCAAGTTTGTATCTCTTATTTCCACTTCCCTGCTGAAATCATGTGGTCTTCTAACTCTACAACAGTCCTCTGGGCGAGATCCTAATTGGTTGGGTTTGTCCTTCTTAAATCATAGCTTATATTAGGTGGCATAACACTTATGAAAAATGTTTTCAAATTACCTGCAGTAGGTTGATTAGCTTCTGGGATACGTTTAACAAGCTTGTTAAATTTAGCAAAAAAATCTCTGATACTTATAGAATGCTCTTTTTTGATAGAAGTAAATTGTGTCCATAGAGCATGCTCATCTTCGACAGTTTTAAATCTTCTTTTGAAAGCTGTTCTCATAGAAGACCAATCTATAATAGAAGAGATAGGCAAGTGATGAATCTAATCTGGTGCACCCTCAACAAGGGTCTTAACAAATAATCTGACTACAACATCCTCCTCTTGTACTGCTAATATATTAATGGTTGCAACAAAAGCAACAATGTGTTCATCTATATATACTTTCCCATCTCTGGAGAATTTGGGAAAATTCTTCCTTGATCCTGAGGGAAGTGGGTTACATGCTGCTAATTGTAGTGGGCCAATTGTGGCAGCCCAAGGGACTGCCATAACTGCCTGAGGTAAATAAGGTGTTAGGTTTACAATAGGAGGAGCAACTACTCCGTGCAAGGTTAGCACTTGGCAGGTGGTAGATAAAAGGGATGATTTCTTAGGAGGCAAAGGAGTTCTACTTTTTCTCTTAGTATTTATGTTCTTTTGATGAGGTACTTCAAGTAGAGGAAAATCAATCTCTACAAGTCTATCAAAGACTGGATCTATACTGCCTTCCTTCCTTGCACTTCTAAGAAATCTTTTAGACTCCAAGATTTCCACTAATTTTGGAATCTAGCTTCATGCTCTTCTTGGCATTGTGCCCTTCTTAAATTCCTCCTTTGAATGGCTTGTTCAAGTGCTTCTTCCCTTAATTCTTCTTGTTCAAGCACTTGACTAGCGTTTCTATAATGCTCAGTATTTCTTTTGTGTCTCCAGGCAAAAGTATTCAGTGAGTAAATGATATCCTCTTGATCATCCTGGAATCCAAGGTTTGGCTGACACATGAATCATGTTTTCATTGGGAAGCACCATATTTCCTCATGATATTGCTTCTGGTCTAGTGACTATTTGTCTCCCCAGTAGATTCACCAAAAATATGTAGGTAAACAGATTGTTCTTTTTCACTTTAACTCTAAAATGCCCAAATATTAAAGAAACAATCGAATACAACAATTGGGAAATGTAACTGAATAACTAATTTCCCTCTGAATTTGAAGGTAAAGCTCCCTTAAGTGACAAATATTCAATGAATTTTTTCTATCCTAATTTAATGAGGGTTTGTTCATAACCTGAGAATGGAAGAGGTAATCCGAACTAGGCCTAGACAGGAACTAGCTCAGGCAAATAGATTCAGCTTTCTATCTAGCCAATCTTAAGACTTTATAAATCATATAAGATCCTAAAATTGGTAATGCAGCGGTAAATAATGAAGATGAAAATGAAAAACAAGAAGATCGATGACAACATAACAAAGATGAATCAATCTATTTCATAAGAGCATTTCTCATAATTTATGAATAACGCCTAGATTTCCCCCCAATTAACTGTATCAAATCATAATACAAAACTTCAGTTTAATATTGAACTGAAAATCCAATTTAAAGAAAAATTCAAATTAACAGAAAGATAATGCAATGGAATAGTTAAAATATGGCATTCAGACATGAACAGATTTGACTCAACAAAAAAAAAGTTCCTCACACCAAAATTTAGTAGACCTTTCTATTGATTTTCAAAATAGTACATATAGATCTCAGAGTTTGACCATTACAAAAAGGGGTAACCAAAATGGTTCAACTTCCCTAACCAGAAATGATAAACAAACATTTATCCATTACAAGATCTATGAAAATTTATTATAAGAGGGAATACATTTTTGCTTCCATTTTCTTCCCCTTATCTAATTTCTCCCTATAGGCGGTGATAGTTGTGATGATTGGGATAAGCTCTTCATATCTATTGATATGGACATTTGTATATCTGATGACCCATCAGGAATGATCTTTGGCAAGAATATTAACCTCATCTACCCGATGTTTTAGCTCTCCCATGGCTTTATAGATGCACCCAATCAACTGTTGGAGTTCTGGTACCTTATGCAGGTGAGAGGAAGACTGTTCTGCCAGTTTATCTACATAATTAGAGAAAGATTTCAGCATGTTATTCACTTTGATCATTTCCTTTCCTTGACCACTCATCTGTGACTCCATGTGAAGACCTTGAAGGAGTTTTAAATCCACGTTCTGTTCTTCTTTTATTTTGATGTTTATCTACTACAACCCTCCTTCATCTTGGATGATCATCTCAGTTTTAATTTCCAGACTTTGAAGCCATTCAATTAAAGGCTCATCTCCTTTCTACAAGATCTTGGCATTTATTGCCTCTTTAGTCTTCATTTTTACTACTACATGTAGAATTACTATACACTCTTGACACTTCACTCTTTTCGACGTGAGAGTCTGCAAATTTGAATAAATATTGTTTCTTTCCTTTTCCAACTTTAGGAGAGTATCACCCAACTGCTCAATAACTACAAGACCTTCAGATTTGAGTCTCTCAATCCATGTTTTACCAACTTTCTCAAATTTTTTGTCTTCTTGCAACTTGGCGATGATGGCTTGATTCTTTGCAGCATTAGGGTTGAAAGTGGTTTGGGCGCTAGGAATTTGTGCAACTAGAGTAACTAGCTTCCTGATAAAATTAGTCAGTTCATTGAATTCTACTTTAAGTTGTACTTTAGCAGTCTTAAGCTCCTCAAGCTCTTCTTCAATTACTATATTAGTGGATTTCCACTAATCCACCTCGGTATCATTATGAGCTAACACCATATCAAATGACTGTAGCTTAAAATTAGAAGCAGTTAAATCTTCAAACCTACCATCTTTTGTGGGCTTTGCTACCTCCATTGTGAAGTGCCCTATTTCTACATCTTGGCCTAATGTAGACAATGTATTTTCTCTCTTCACCTTTCTCATAGTTGTACTAGATTGTAATTCCTATGAAAGAGTATCCTTTCTAATAGCTCCTTCTTCTATCCTCTTTCTTTTGCACTCTAGAGTGTTCTCTATCCAAGACTTCATACTAGTAACTTTGGTGGTAGAGACCAATTATTCCATAAACAACTTCCCAATGATCAGAGGAGTAGATTTTGGTCTAGAAGAAAATGGATTTATTGAGGTAGGAGAAGAGGAAACTAATTTAGTGACTTGAGCAACTTCCTGTTTCTTTCCAACCTCTTCATCTGATTCTGTGGCTGCAGTATTGGAACTTTCCTCAGCCACCTCTACTATAATGGGGGACCCTCACCTTGGAGTGTCTTGGATCAAGCTATCACCTTGTGTATCCAAAGTGCTAGCTTTGACTGGTTTCTTTGATTCTGCACTTTTAATGGGTTCGGTTGTAGGATTGACTGAATCTACGAAAACTGCTTCTTATGTTGAACCAATAACATGAGGCGAGCCATCTCCGCATGTCTTTTCTAATGAAACTACCTTCTCAGGAGGTTAATCACCTCCACCTGCTGGTTGAGATGGCTCTTTAGTTATGGTTGGGATAGTCCCTAAGGATGATGTAGGAGTGCTCATGGTCACTTTTGTAGGAGTTTGTTGAGAAGGAGGATTCCTTTATGACCTCTTCCTTCTGCTCGCTTTCCATTCGATCCATTGCTATATTATTTTGTAGATACCACCCATCAAGGCCTGCAAGTCATAAATGGCTATACCTAACATGGGTTCAAAGCTTATAGGGAGGGGCTTAATCTTCTGCATGTATGTGTCATCATACATATGTTGGCCATCAACTTCTACACTCTCAACTGCAATCTTAACTTTGAACTTTTTGATTTGTTCAATAGTTAACCTTGCATAGAATCTATCTCTACTTTATAGGTCATCCTTGTAGTTGGCCCAATAGTCTTCTATGTCATCTATTTGATGAATGGTGCGACACATTTGCAAGTAATCTCTAGTGTAGTTCATAGGATCATACTGGGGCCTCAGGACATCATATGTTTCCAATTGAAACTTCTTAGAGAATGCTTTCAAAACATTCTTTGCATCAGACCGAGATGCACAACAGTAGGCTCCAATAGTCATGGGGAAGTCATAGCCTTTCTTCCTAGCACTTGCACAAATTAGGTTCACTTGGACTACTTGCCTCATCACTTCAACCAGAACAATCATGTCGCGAGGATACCTGTGCAACTTCAAAGGGAAATCATTAAATACTGCAAGACGAATATATGAGAAATTTGCAAATTGGATAAAATAACCCCCAAATTGGCTGATGAATGCCATGGATTCTAGAGAAAATCTCCTTTCTGAGAAATCTTGCAACTCCCTACATATTATCATTGTGAATGCATCATTAAGCTTGATATACTCAGAATAACTATTATGTAATTACAAGCAGGGAAATAATTCATAACTTTTAACATCCTTCGGGAATTCTTCTAGCCTAGGAAGCCCCAACCAAATTTGAGTTATAGCTAAGATGTATAATAAAACCTAGGACATATAGAAGGGTAAAAGCACAATAATTTGTTACCCCTAAGGACATTTTGGGGTGAAAATTCATGTTAGACTCGGCCGAGTAGAACTCGGCCGAGTCTAACATGGTCGAGTCTTCATGGGTGCCACGCAACGCTGAGTGGCACCTACGTGACTTGGAACTCTCAGTCGAGAGGTACTTGACCGAGTTATACTAGGTCAAGTATGCCAATCTTTTTAAAACCCCCAAAATAGCCCGCTAGCCCCTCATTTGCACTTTGAGGGGCTAAGATTCAGCGTGTGGGGTGAAGGTGAAAACTCGGCCGAGTATTAGGTAGGTCCCCTTTTTTTTTTTGTTTAAATGTTTTACAGTATTTATGCATGTGTAAAATGATTTTTTTTTATGTAGCATTATAATATAATTGTTTTTTTCTTCATTTTCTAGAAATGAATTTTTTTAGGTTGAATATAATTGATGTTATTTCAAAACATTTAAATGCAAATTCAAACTTAAACACAAATGCAAACTCAAATTCGGAAACATAAACGCAAACCCAAATTCAAAATTCTAAAACATAAACGCAAACCCAAATCCAAAATTCTGAAACATAAACGCAAACCCAAATCCAAAATTCTGAAACATTTATACGTGTAAACTTTAAATCAGGTAAAATC
>MU224425.1:2994045-3010229 GCA_018584345.1 Thuja plicata
CTCTCCTTCAATGCAAATTTTTTTTATTCTAGTCCTGTCTTGGTTTCGTATTTCTCATATTCAAATCTCTTCCACTGGACTGGTGTTGTAACATCAATATTATCAAATTGTAAAGGAAATTTATGTAGATTTCTACAATCATTGCATTCATTTTTTATACATTGGACATTGAATTCATCAAAGTCTTTTGACTTATCACATAAAATAGATTTCACAAATTATGTTGTACTTGCAAAAACCATATCTAAATTAAGTACTGCCATAACCTTTTTATATGATTGCAAATATAAGTGAAACTCAACATGATTTCAACAACAACATGTTTCATGAACCTTCTTTATGCGCACGAAGCAAGGACACAACATCTCAAACATTCTCTGACCTATTTTCACTTTTGAAAATTCTTGTTTGAATGTTTCAAATAGTTCACTTTGTGTAGTATCGAAAAACTATTTTGGATGTGAAATATTCATACCCATCTCATCATCTTTAATCTGTATAGTGTCCCTTCTATTGGAAGAAACACGAGAGTGGTTGGTCCAAAATTCAATGACTTGACTTCTTACATGTTTAGAAAATTTTTCTATTCGAGGAACTATACAAATCTGTACCTAATTCTTTTCAATGTTGATATCCAACATATTTCTCTTCCTAATATATCTCTGATTAGTTCTTCGAGATATGTTGAGTAAATCAGAAACTGCTCGAACTTGATTTCTGCATGTCAATCTCTTACTGGTAATCATAGTCATCAATGCTCTTCTAGCAGTATTTGAATCAGATCCTCCATGATCTGTCCTGTTAACAACATTCAATGCATCTTGTAAATTTTTAATTATTATTTCTTTTACTTGACCTCCTTGTCCAATTTTCCTATTATCAACACCTAACAACTCCAAAACTGGAGTCATTTATCTTTTCCGGAATAACTTTGCAAACAATTGTGCTTTTCCCACCAAAGTTTTATCCTCAAAATATTCTTTCCAAATGTTTTTGACATGAGATTTAATAGTGCTATCAGATATCAGGTGCTCCGGTGCAATTTGACTAAAAAGTGAATCCTCATTCATCTCCATCAAATTTTGCATTGTAGGGTAAATACGCATACGTCGACTACTACCAATATCCTCACCTAGTTGAGTTGCACCTTCTTCAACATCGATAGGTTCTTCTTCAACATCGACTGATTGCTCTTCAGTAAGTTTTGTATGACCTTTCATTTGGTCATTCCTTTTACGATCATATTTCCTTATTCTAGTCCTTTTATTTCCCATTGCTCAAATAGAAGCAAAAAATTTATTTTTCTTTTAGAATCCTTCTCTATTAAAAATGTCTTCTTCGCTTCGTGTAGTCACAAAATGCCTTCTTCGCTTCCTCAAAAAACTTTATATATTATGAAATAAGTATTTAAATTTGCAATTGATATTTTTTTTTTTTTTTAAAAACTTTTATATATACCTTTGAAAATAAAAGGGTTGGTCACCCAAGCGACCGCTTGCGGGTGGCCGACCACTTACTTAGACTCAGCCGAGTTACCCTCGGCTGAGTAGTACTCGGCCGAGTCATCCTATGTGGCATTCCTTCTTGGCAACCAAACCTCAAAAAACACACCAAATCAGCAAGTGCTCACTTCTACTGGTTTTTTCTCTATTGAAACTTAACAATGTCAAAAAACTAAAAGTACCCTTTTGTAGATCTCGGAACTACGATTCTTGACATATAATTTTTATATTGTTTCGACTACATAACATTGAAGAAATTTGTTGAAAGATGCATGTAGGTTATTAAAGCTTTTGGAAGTTGTTGATTCAGATAATATAAAAAAATACTAAATCAATTCACAAAAATTTTAAAATCATATATAACACTAGAGAGGAGAGTACTCTTCAATAATATGTAATTTATTTGGTTTTTGGTATAGTTTTGATAGGGGAAAAATGGCGGGAGACCAAAATGGTTGATTTCAACTAAGTTTGACTTTGAATACTTATAACGAGCAAAGTATACATTGAAAACACTTCTTTATTTTTTTTGGCACTATCTATACATGTCATCTAAAACATATTATGAAATTGGAGGAAAAACTAATGTTTTACTTATAATGATTTGGCGGGAAGTAAACTCCCTGATTTACAGTATTTTTCACGAAATGAAAAATAGAACTTAAAATTTCAAAAAACATATTAATTTTGGTTCAATTTTTTTTAAAAAAATTATAGGCATATAATTCAGCCTATTTCACACATTTCATTAGTTTACATACTCTTCAAATTCTCAACATAAATGTGAATTTTATGCCCTTGAAGTTTTACAGTTTTGGTGTTGTCATCCTTTTCCTTTGTAAAAGGGTGACAAATTATTGTGCTTTTACCCAGAACTCATTCTGATGTTTAGCTCTATTTAGGGTGTTCGAAACATTTTTGCTTATCATGTGAGCCCAATCAATGAAATTATGCTGGGAGCAAATCACCTGGACTAGGAAGAAATGGTGCTCAACAAAATAGAGTGCATCACTCTCACCTTTGATCCTGTGAAGCAATACCAGGATGTCTACAATTTTTGGCTTTAGGTTCATGCCATATAGTATCTTAGGAAACTTTCCCTTGGTTCTCCTCAACTCTTAGAACCATGTTTTCATTATTTCCTTCTTCCATACCATCTTCTTTTCTCCATACTCAGTGACCGCCTAACTGTATGTCATCTCCAAGTATTCAGCTTGCTCTGGAATATGAAGGGAGTTCTGGATAGAGTCTCAATCAATAAAGAGTAGCACTGTGTCATTGGGCAAAATAATTTTCTTGGTATTCAGATTATAGCAGCTATGCATTCATGAACAAGCTGTAGAGCTTGAATTGCAACAGGAAAGCCGACATATTCGACTAATCCACTCTCCTTCAATTTTTCTGTAATGGGATGCATTCTTTCTACATTCAACCTATTGTGAAAGCTCTACATGTCGAAGAACCTCAGATAAGTATCCGTAATTTTGTGCCATTCAGAAGTGATACCATTCATTCCATTGAATCCCATGAATTTGGTGGCCATGCTTTGATTGATTTAATTCGTGAACCAGGAATCTATCTCAGTAAAATAAAAGCAAGGAAAAACTATCTCCAGGGGTTTTAATTCAGGCAATTTGACAAATAGATGGTAATTCTTGTTTGCAACACTTCACTGATTTTATAACTTCTAAATTTTTACCATTTTATTTTCTCCATACTCAGTGACCTCTCGGCTGTATGTCATCTCTGAGTAATCATCTTGCTCTAGAATACAAAGGGAGTTCTGGACAGAGTCTCGATCAATAGAGAGTAGCACTGTGTCATCGGGAAAAAGAATTTTCTTGGTATCTGGATTATAGCAGGCTATGCATTCACAAACAAGCTCTAGAGCTTGAATTGCAATAGGAAAGCTGACAGCTTCAACTAATCCACTCTCCTTAAATTTATCTTTAATGGGATGCATTCTTTCTGCATTCAACCTGTAGTGAAAGCTCTACATGTTGAAGAACCTTAGAGAAGTATCCACGATTTTGTGCCATTCGGAAGTGATACCATTCATCCCATCGAATCCCATGAATCTGGTGGCCATGCTTTGATTGATTTGATTCGGGAACCAGGAATCTATCTCAGTAAAATAAAAGCAAGGAACTGGTATCGCCAAGGGTTTTAATTCAGGAAATTTGACAAACAGATGGTAATTCTTGTTTGCAACACTTCACTGATTTTATAACTTCTGACTTTTTACCATTAATGTTTGACTTCCCATGCCAAATGAGTGAAAAGACTTAAGCATTTATGAAAAAGTCCATTATGAAGAAAAATGACTTTATTTGAATTAAGTACTTTACCTCTACGGGTCGTTAAGAAACATCTTTTCATTTTGGATAAGTATAATGGTAAATTTTTGGAGGCAGCAGATAATTACATTTCCGCTTCTCTTTTGGCAGAGAAATGCTTGTGGAGCACTCCCTACTCAGAAATTTGCCAAGGAGGAATTTTAGCTTGTTACAATGCTAAAATTATATGTGACGGTTTTATCCGCTTTCTTTATTCCTTAATTCACCTCACGGGTTGAATTTTCTTCAGAAATATTGCGTATAATAATTTGGCAAAAAATGCATCCTGCGGGTCAAATCCTTCTTGTTGGAGTAGTGAGGAAGCTATTTTCTTCTTTTCTGCCGATGTTCTTTTATCAGAGATTCTTCATCATTTGATCATTCTTCTAGCCCGTAGGGATTTATTTTGAGTGTAATAGTCTTTCTAGCCTCAAATTATCCATTTCCAACCTCCATTGACCACTGAGACTTTTAGAATTGTCATCTGCGGAAAATGCACTCTATAGGTGGTTATCCACCAAGGAGAAGCTTAGAACCAATTTTCCGCCAATGTGACAAAATGAAGTATCGAAGCTAAAGATTTTAGAATCACATAAAAGCAATGTTAGAAACCTCCGAATCGTGACCTTTATCAAATTTGGGAGATTAACCTACCCAATATGACATTATCTCGAATAAAAACCCCTCGGCTTACAAAGGATAAGTCAATTTGGGAAAATCCGATAAAGCTCTCCTAGCCTAAAGGAAAAACTAGACTTAGACTCAAGACTTGCACAATGATTTCAAGATGATCACTATGCACAAAACATGCATTTTTATCTAAAGATATGCAGAACAAAGATGGGGAAACACATTGATAATATGCCAAATTAGCATGAATAGAGATGCACTATGGTATTACTTGTTATGATTTTGTGAATCCAATCTCGTCGGTCAATACACATCAAGCATCATCAGTGTACATATAAAATCCAAGTTGTCAATGTAAACCAAACATCATTGGTAATCATTTAAAAAGACAATCAAGTCTTCACTACATACCGAACACCATCGGTGAACATGTGAAAGGTCAATTGAGCTGACACTTATACTGAGCAGTGTATACTCACCAAGCTGACAAGTTTTCGTGATGAATGAGCGATGCCATCTTCAACCATCGAGAAGTAGGTGAAGCATTTATTGCACCACTTAGGACATCATCTATAAAAGGGTGACATAAAGCTCATTCATTCACCTAGCGTTTACCAATGAAAAGTAAAGTGAAGAACATAGCAAAGAAGAGTGACCAAGGAATGACCAGATTGCAGAGAGATTTACAAGAACATTCATAGTTACTTTGATAGATTCCTAGCATCTACACCTAAGATCAAGTGAGTATCTAAGAATCACCAAGAAAATAGATCATTAATGGAGAAAGCCCTAATTTCAAGAAATATGGAAACTACATCGCGAGTCACCAAGATCAAGAATTTGAAGGAAATGAAGGTCAACCTGATCAAGAAATCTACCTGTGAAGAGCCCAAGTATAAATCTTTGCCCAAGGTTGCTTCACAAACCGATGATGCTAGATCAATCTCAAGCATCCCTCTTAGGGTTTTTCTAGTTGAAGATGTCTGAGCATATATCCACTGCAAGATTGTAGAGATAGGAGACCTTGAGGTTGAAGAAGCTTACTTACAAGAAGCTTTGTACAAATGGAAACCTAAAAGATGAACATAAAAAAATTTGAGGTGAAAGGGTTAACTAATTCCCTAATGTTTTTGAAAGAGTTCAAAATTGAGTGGATTCAGATAGGACTCAGCCAAGTACATGATAGGAAAATGTGGTTGGATGAACTGAAACCAATCACTAAGGATGTAATTCATGCAGTAACTGGTTATCCAGTAACCGACAAGGCCAAAACCCTTAAACATCTTTCCTGCACCGAGATTGAAAATATAACATGTGTAGTATGGTATGGCAGAGGTTTAAAGGTTAACTCCATCATTGATCCAGAAAGTAAGGTCATTGCATGTGTACTAGGATACAAGGTATTCCAAGCCAGTCGATTAAACAACATATCATGTGGAGCAGTCGACACTTCCTATAAGATTGTGAAGAAGGGATTACAACCGGACCTATCTGAGCTTCTACTGAAGAAACTAGAGGAGAACATGAGGACTATTAGATCAGCTAGATCTAATTCATGTAAGTTTAGTTCACTCCTCATGTGCACATTTTTCTATTTCCAAAACTTCTTCCCATCTATCAGTAATGTCAATTGGGACACAAACTGACCAATAACTACACAAATTAGTGAATTTATTTAGTCACTAGGGGACAATTTTACATCAGTCATGGATGCATGCTTCTCTACCTTCAAGGAAAAAATGAAAAAAATAATGAGGATACCTAAACAACAGGTGGAATAGTATAAGGATGACATATGTTTTATAGTGGATACCAAAACCACTCCAATAAAACTAGCTGTATCGAGGACAACATGGTTACCACCACTTGATTATGAAATACACATTGATTAGGCCAAAAATTCTATCGAAGCATTATTGAATAAAGTAGTGGACAAAACATTTCCAAGATTTATAAATTATGAGGAAGCTAAGGCTAGAATCAAAACTGGCCTAGTAGTAAAGAAGATTGACAGAAAGAAAACTAAGATGGTGAAAACTCTTCAAAAGGAGCTATCGGTAAACGATGAAGAATCAGAACAAGATTTCCTCGAGGGATAGTCACCTATTGGTGAAGGTGAACAATTGAGTGACTCTGAGTCAACTTGATCTGATGCACCACCAACAAAGGAACCAAGAACTACTACTGCATCAAGAACTATGAGTCAGACTACCAAAGATGCTAACTCACCACTAGTTAAGAAAGGTACAGTGAGGACCTATAAGAGAAAGCCTCAAACCAGGAAACAGGAAACAAGGAAAAGAAGAAAATACATTAGAGGAAAAGAGGATAAGGATGACACTGCATAGGATGGGAGTGAACAAATACTCCAACCTACAAAGAAAAAAATTCCTAAGATAATTGATGAGACTGCTGCATCAATCATCAAGACAGGTAGCATATCAAATCCTAAGGTTTGACAATGGCTAACTCTAAAACCCGAGCATCAAAATAAGATAGAAGAAGCCATCATTAAGGAAATGATTTCATTCAAATATGTACCTATATAATTTAATAAAATGATGCCACAAGAGCTTAATGACAGAATATCAACATGATGGACATATGCCTTGCATATAGAGAAATAGATAAGGGAAGGATCCCTCATTACAATCATGCCACCAAAGTCAAAATTTGAAGAAATTGATGACATGATGAACAAACATGCAAATAAATTTTTAGCTAAGATGAGAGATTACAAAGCACTAGAGGGAAGTTTAATAGAGCTTGACAAAGAAAATAATGAAACTTGGAATGAAATATTCAATCCACCTAAGGAGGATACAAGCCTTGAGAAGGTACTGGATCTTACCGAGAAACCTCACTATGAAGAGAAAGAGGCCACACCAAGCCCAGAGCACATATTCATAAATGACATTGAGGACATCAATCCAATTGAGTTGACAACACAGGCAAGCAAGGCCATGGATGATGTACCTCAAATTTTGCAATCATTAGGGGACACAACATAAGTCACAATCAAAGATATAACAATTATTGATTCTGATGATGAGCACAACAAATATTAAGATGTAACTGATGCCTCCAAGAAGGAAAAGGAAAAGGAAATGAATATAATGGATGTTGCACAGCTAAATATACCAGTTGACATGCCATTATTGATATGAGCTATCAATATCATTACAGAGGAAAAAGAAAAGACACTTGAACCTGATGCAAACACACCGATGGACACAGGTGATGATCAAGGGAAGTAGACCGATATAACTGAAGAGAATAAATATGAAAGTGGAGAGGAGAAAACAATTGATGCCACTAACAAGAACATCGAAGGTGAAAAGGCTACAGATAAAGACAAGGTTGATGTGGAGATGTCCACTACCAACCAATAGGTAATTACCGAGTAGTACACTAAAGGCACAACACCTCCCACACAATCACCGAAGCAAGAGAAAGGGCATGAACTAGCTATAGTTCTTCATAACCCTACTTCCACCACCATATCCAAGAAGAAGAAGAAGGATAAAAATCTAGTCACAATAGATGAGATAATTGACATACCAAACTATGATCCTAGAACATTGAATCCAGAGTCACTTACAAAGTGTGTAGATGAGAAAAGAATTTGAGATGTCTATGTTTGGAGAGATGAAGTTCTTTCTTGGTCTATAGATCATGCAACAAGGAGAAGGTATTTTCATTACGCAATCCAAGTACATCAAAGAAGTACTGAAAATATTCAAGATGGAAGAATCTAAACCAGTTGGAACACCGATGGCAACTGGATGCAAACAGACAAAAGAAGACAAGTCATTAGAGGTAAATCAAACTTTGTACAGATCAATGATTGGAAAACTCATGTATGTTGTACATACTAGACCATATATTGTACATGCAATAGGAATAGTTGCTAGATTTTTTGCTAATCCTAGGGAATCACATATGACTATTGTGTAAAGAATCCTAAGATATTTGAAGAATACCGAGGAATATGGCTTATGGTATAGAAGAGAAGGCAAATTTGAACTTAAGGTCTTTACCAACACTGATTGGGCTAGAAATATTGATGACCAGAAGAGCACAACTAGAGGAGCATTATTTATGGGTGACAGCCTTGTCACGTGGATTACCAAGAACCAAGGATGCATCTCTCAGTCTACTACAGAAGCAGAGTATTTTGTTGCTGCTGCAAATTGCTCAAATATTGCATTGATCAAACATTTACTGGAAGGTATGCATATGAAGATCCTAGAACCAGTGATTATCTATTGTGATAATACAAGTGCAATTAACATTTCCAAAAATCCAGTCATGCATGCTAAAACAAAGCATATTGCCATCAAGTATCATTATTTGAGAGAACAAGTTCAGGCAAAAGAGGTGATACTTTAGTATGTGAAATCAAAGGAACAATTGGCCGATATCTCCACCAAGCCACTGCCCAAGGATGCATTTGAGTACTTGAGAAAGAGACTAGGGGTCAAACCCCTATCTACTGGTCAGTAAGCTGACTAGAAGGCTACATCAACCTACATATTATTAGAATAACATTCATGATTGATGCAAGAAAATAAATGAACTTCAAAGATAAAATATATATAGAGACAGGTATATATCTTCACCAAGCACCAAAGCATATTTTTATATTGTTGATGGATAAGGGAAAATTCAAGGAATATATTATGGATAGAGAGAAAAGTTTGCTTGACATTAATGTCAGATATTTGTGAGATATTTTTTTGGCATTATTGTCAAAGGGAGAGAAATTATCCATATTATCACATCCTTCTGGAAAGGGAGATATTATCCATTATCACACTACTCCAAACAGAGAGAGATTATATCCTTAGGAAGAGAGATTGTATGGAAATCTTACACAAAGGGAGAGTTACTAACAAGTAAAAAAAGAAAACATCAAAAGAAAGGAGAAAAATCAAAGGGATAGAGTTTGACACAAAAGGAGAACACACCATACCAGAGAAAGAAAGATTTTACATCCATCCAGTAAAGGGATTAAAGACAGATAGAAAGAGCTACAAGAATCAAATCTAAGCTAAAACAGAGCTTACCGATGGTCAGACATTTATCAGTAAACAAAACAAAAAGATTGGTAGTTTGATGAATCTCAACTATTGTATTTCATATTGTATTAGAAATAGTATAGTATGATAATATAGTATGTTTCCATCAATGCCAAAGGGAGAGATTAATGACATGTAACTGATTGAATGTTTGACAATGTTAAGTTGAAGATAATGCAAGATATTAAATCAATTAATGTATTGTATTATCATTAATGTCAACTTGATATCATCTGTATAGTCATGTACAAAATACTAAAGACTTTAGAAAACCAAAGGAACAAAGGTTATGCTTTCAGTAATGCATAAAATTCAAGAATTCACTAAGTGACAAACAACACTGACAGAGTGCACACCAGCGGACAAAGCAAAGAATAAACAGACATAGTAATACTCGATGAATAGAATTATAGTGTTTCCTGATGAAGCAAAACCACAGGATGCCCGATGAGAAAAGTCAGAAGGTTTCCTGACGAGCTAAAGACAGTGTTGCCCGACGAGTAAAATTTCATTGATGCCCGACAGACGGAGATCATGAAGCTAACTAGAGTCTCACCAAAAGAACTGTCAGTTGTCATCAACAACTAACTACAATGGTGACCGATAGAATAGAGAGTTCAAAAAATGACAAAATATCTAGCTGGCAGAGCCAAATATAGACTTAACTGGTTGTCTACTTTTTTTTATTTGACCAGAGATAAGTGATTGATTTAAAGCTGATTTGTACAGTTGGCAAGAAGATATCTATGAGACAAATTAGGATTTATGCTTTAAATCTAATTGGTCAGATTGATTTTCACGCCAAGAATCAAGAATCAAGAAAGAATGAATATTATGTCTATATAAGAGACAAGCTTAATTCATTTCCGAATGGGATTAAGGGGAGTGAATAAAAAGAGGATGCTGAAGAGAAACTGATGAAAAAAAACTTCATGTAGTGCTGATCAAATAAGCTGAAGGAAGAGCTAAGGAATTCTATAGACACCAATGAATAGTGAGAAATGCATCACAGAGCATAAAGTATGGAGCACAAGGATTGATTTGATACATTGGTCAGAGAGGTAATGTACTTAAATAGATCTAAAATTGTGCAACTTAAGTTGCAATATGAACAGGTCATAATGTTTCAGTTTAACCATTGAAGCATCAAGTCTCTTAACCGAGCAGGACTTAACGGTCTTCTATATATTGAGGTACATCCCAAGGAGTGCCAAAAAGGTTGATTCATGAAAGTAGCATTGGATATGCCTGATGCCTATTGACAATCTAAGAGAGAGGCTGATTCAAGGATAGCAACATTAGATGCCAGATACCAAGTGACAACCTCTATGTATAAAATCCTCTAAAAAGGTCACACCTAATAGTGTGTTTGTAACCTTTAACAGGGTTTTCTCTTAATAGGGCTCACTTCAGAAGAGTGAAAATTTGGGGTACCGGTCCCAGTGGTTTTCCCCTTAACAGGGTTTCCATGTTAAAATCCATGTGTTATGTGTATACGATTCATTTCTTTACTATTTTGCATCTTACATAATTCATTCTGGATATATCGGTATACTCTGCATATTTACTGTATTTTGGTAAATAGATGACTACTTATCGGTAAACATTAAGAAGAAGGTTTAACAGAGCAATTCGAGAAGTAGTAAATTGATATAAGTTATTCAAGGCATTCATCTTGTAGGACAGAAGATAACTTGAGAAATAATTTATGGTTATA
Organism: Thuja plicata; assembly: GCA_018584345.1. Classification (NCBI taxonomy): domain Eukaryota; kingdom Viridiplantae; phylum Streptophyta; class Pinopsida; order Cupressales; family Cupressaceae; genus Thuja; species Thuja plicata. Next base: position 3,005,312 of record MU224425.1, read on the forward strand.
AATTTTGAAGGGTTGATCTAAGGATTAAAATTTGAGGCCACTGATTCACCCCTCCCCCTCTTAGTTATTACTAACAATGGGATGTCTATGATAGGTGACTTCATATATCCAATAAGCCTAGAATTACGCAATATTGAAACATAAAAATTCTTGGATTTTGATATGCCACACATACCATGACTCCAAATATATGCACTTTATATGGAGGGTGGGATTGATTCCTTGTCTTTTAAAATATTATCAATTGATGATTGTCATCATTCATGAGGAATTATGGGATATCTATGGACTACAAGACCAAAGAAGGAACATGATATTTTCTTTAATTATTGATCGTGGGAAATGTTTCAATGATCTTTGAATGTCAAATATTCTAGGGTGTTTGTAATAAGATCCTTCACATTTTTTGGTATGCCACACATACCTTGACTCCAAATATTTGTTCGCCAAAGGAAGGGTTGAAATCTTTCCTTGTCTATTTTCATCAAGTGAAATCTTAGTATCGTGCAATCAATAAAACTATGCCCAAGGATATGAACAAGAAGGGTCATTACGGGCATAAAATTTGGTCCAAGGATATGAATGAAAGGGTCATTATGGACAATAGATTCATTGCAAAAGAATATTAGAACTCTTGTTGTTAGTAATAACTGAGAGGGGGGATGAATCAGTGGCCTCAAAAATTTATCCTTTAATCACTAACCACCAATCAAATACATCTTAGATTATTAAGTCCCTACAAGATGTATGCCATGAAATACTAATAATAATTTAACTATCTATCAGTTTTCCTTGTCTGTCTTTATTCTCCTTGATTACCAATAAGCAGTAAAAATATTTACCGATACTCAGTAAAACTATTTACCAATACTCAGTAAATATGCAGAGTATACCAATCAATCCAGAAATGCATATGTGAAATGTAAAATAGTAAAGTAATAAACCATACACACATAACACATGGATTTTAATGTGGAAACCTTATTAAGGGAAAAACCACTGGGACCGGTACCCCAAATTTCACACTCTTCTGAAGTGAGCCTTGTTAGGAGCCAACCCTGTTAAAGGTTACAAACACACTGTTAGGTGTGACCTTGTTAGAGGATTTTATACCTAGAGATTGTCACTTCGTATCAGGCATCTATTATCTACCATCCTTAAATCAGCCTCCTTCTTAGACTGTCAATAGGCTTTAGGAAAATCTTTCTACCATCCTTGAATCAACCTTCTTCTTAGGTTGTCAATAGGGTTTATATAATTTCAATTCTACTTTCATGAATCAACCTTTTTGGCACTCCTTGGGATGTACCTCAATATATAGAAGACTATTAAGTCCTACTCTATTAAGAGACTTGATACTTCAACGGTTAATATGAAACACTATGACCTATTTCTAATACAACTTGAATTGCAGATTTTTAGATCTATTTAACTACATTACCTCTCTAATCAATGTATCAATTCAATTGTTTGTGCTCCAAACTTTCTGCTCTGTGATGTTGTGCTTCACTGTTTGTCAGTGTCTGCAAAATTCTTTAGCTCTCCTTCAGCATGATTGATCAGGACTGTATGAAGTTATCCTTCATCAGTTTCTCTTCAGCATCCTCTTTCTATTCACTCCCCTTCCCGTGTATGTGTTTACAGAAATGAATTATTCTTGTCTCTTATATAGACATGATATTCACTATTTCTTGATTCTTGATTCCTGATTCTTGATTCTTGATTCTTGGCATGAAAAATAATCCAGCCAATTTGATTTAAAGCTTTAACTCCTGATTTATCTCATAGTTATCTTCTTGCCAACTGTACAAATATTCTTTAAATCAATTACTTAACTCAGGTCAAATAAAACAAATAAAACAACCAGTTAAGTCTATCCTTAAGCTCTGCCAGCTAGATATTTTGTCATTTTCTTAACTCTCTATTCTGTCGATCAACTCTATAGTTAGTCATCAGTGATAACTGCCAGTTCCTTTGGTGTGACTCTAGTCAGCTTTGGGATCTCCATCCGTCAGGCATCAAAGGATTTTACTCATTGGGTAACTCTATTTTCAGCTCGTCGGGCATCCTGTGATTTTGCTTCATCAGGCAATACTGTCTTCTTCTTGTAGGGCATCACTATGACTTTTGTTCTTTGCCTTTACCGATGGTGCGCACTCCATCGGTGTTGTCTATCACTTAGTGAATACTTGACTTTTATGCATTGTTGAAAGCATAATCTCTATTCCATTGATTCTCTGAAGTCTTTGGCATTATGTGCATGACCATACAGATGATATCAAGTTGACATCAATGAAAATACAAACCATCAACTGATTTAATACCTTGCATTATCTTCAACTTAACATTATCAAACATTCAGTCAGTTACATGTCATCAATCTATCCCTTTGGCATTGATGGCAACATACTATATTATCACACTATACTATTTCTAATACAATATGAAATATAAGAGTTGAGATTCATCATATTACCAAACAATTTTTTTTGATAACCGATAAAAATGTCTAACCGCCGGTAAGCTCTGTGTTATCTTAGATTTGATTCTTGCAGCTTTCTGTGTTTCTTGTACTGATGCCTTGTGTTCTCTTCTTGCATCAATTTCTCTCTTTTGACTGTTCTTCTTCTTTGATGTCTCTGTCTCTTGTCAGTAACTTTCCCTTTGTATATGATTCCTTCATACAAGTTCTCTCCCTATGGATATGATCTCTCCCTGTTTGGAGTAATCTGATAATGAATAATTTCTTGTGATAATATGCATACATTCTCTCCCTTTGACAATAATGCCAAACAAATATTTTACAAATATCTGACATTCATGTCAAACAATCTTTTCTCTTGATCCATAATATATTCCTTGAATTTTCCTTATCCATCAACAATACAATAATATGATATGGTGCTCGGTTATGATATATACCTTTTTGTATATAGATGTAGCTTTGAAGTTCATCTTTTTTGCTTGCATCAACATGAATGATATTTTGATAATATATAGGTTGATGCAGCCTTCAGTCTTTTACTGACTGGTAGACAAGGGTTTGACCCCTAGTCTCTTTCTCAGGCACTCAAATGCATCTTTGGGCAGTGGCTTAGTGAAGATATCAGCCAATTTTTCTTTAGATTGCACATACTCAAGTATCACCTCTTTTTCTTGAACTTGTGCTCTTAAATAATGATACTTGATTGCAATGTGTTTTGTCTTGGAATGCATGACTAGATTCTTAGAAATTTGTATTGCACTGGTGTTATCACAATAGATAATCATTGGTTTTGAGATCTTCATAAGCATACCTTCTAGCAACTGTTTGATCCATGCAATATTTGAGCAATTTTCAGCAGCAACAACATATTCTGCTTCTGCAGTAGACTATGAGATGCATCCTTTCTTCTTTCTAATCCATGTGACAAGTCTATCACCCATAAAGAATGCTCCTCCAGTTGTTCTCTTCTGGTCATCAAGTTTTCTAGCCCAATCAGCGTCGGTAAACACCTTAAGTTCAGATTTGCCTTCTCTTCTATACCATAAGACAAATTCCTCAATATTCTTCAAATATCTTAAGATTCTTTTCATAGAAGTCATATGTGATTCCCTGGGGTTAGTAGAAAATCTAGCAACAATTCCTATTGCATGTGCAATATCTGGTCTAGTGTGTACAACGTACATGAGTTTTCCTTTCATTGATCTATACAAAGTCTGATTTACCTCTGTTGTCTTGTCTTCCTTTGTTAATTTGCATCCAATAGCCATCAGTGTTCCAACTAGTTTGGAATCTTCCATCTTGAATATTTTTAGGACCTCTTTGATGTATTTGGACTGTGTAATGAAAATACCTTCACTTTGTTGAATGATCTGAAGACCAAGAAAGAACTTGATCTCTCCAAACATAGACATCTCAAACTCTTTTCTCATCTCATCAGAAAATGATTTGCATAGCATATCATTGCTACCAAATATGATGTCATCGACAAATATTTTAGCAATCAAAGTGTTAGCATCAGTATCTTCTTTCAAATAAAGATTATTGTTTTCACTAGTCCTTATGAATCCAATACGTATTAGATAGGAATGAAGTCATTCATACCAGGCTATGGGAGCTTGTTTTAATCCATAGAAGGCTTTGTGAAGTCTACATACCATGTTCCTCTTTTCTGGATCTACAAACCCTTTTGGTTGCTTAATGTATACCTCTTCTTCAAGTATTCCATTTAGGAATGCTGACTTGACATCCATTTGATATACTTTGAATCTTTTGTATGTAGCATAAGCAAGTAGTATTCTTACTCCTTCTAGCCTAGAAAAAAGTGCAAAGGTTTATCCATAGTCTATACCTTCCTCTTGTGCATATCCCTTGCATACTAGTCTTGCTTTGTTCCTTGTGACTTCTCCATTCTCATTCAGCTTGTTCCTGAATATCCATTTAGTACCGATGACATTTTTTTCATCGGGTCTTGGAAAAAGTGACCATGTTTTGTTCTTCTCAATCTACTTAATCTCATCATTCATAGCACTTATCCATTCTTCATTATCTAGTGCAGCATTGATATATTTTGGCTCAAACTCACAAATTAAGCAATTTGAGTTTAAAGAATTACTTCTTGTTCTTGTACCAACTTTCTTATCTCCTATGATCTGATCCTCTGGATGGTTCCTTCTCACATATCTTGCAAGTATAGGTACAACTCTTTGTGTATCAACTTGATCTTCATTACCTTGCACATTATCTAGATCATTATCTTGACTATCGGTAACAACATTCTGATCGTCGGTTGCATCATTATGTTGTTCTAGAATTAAGCACTGTTGCTCGGGTAGAGTTATGGGTTCTTCACAATATACAAACTTGTTGTAGTCTTCTGGTTCTTTTGTGCTTTCCAGCTCATTCTTTTTTGCAAATTCATCAATCTTTACATTT
>MU224425.1:3037351-3047867 GCA_018584345.1 Thuja plicata
ATGGTAGTCATGGGACACAAAAGAAAGGGAAAGAAGAAGGCTGTAAGAAAACCTCACCCTTGACATGATGACCCAGAAGGATCCAAGAAATAGACAATGTAGAATAAAAAAAAATAAAACTATTTGACACCGAGCTACTGGCTGAAACCATCAAATGACTGAAGATTAAGAAAAGAAAGAATTTGAATAAAGCTTCTAAGAATATGGAACCACCAAAAGGAATTTGATGCTCATCCCCTAAGACAAAGCCCTCAACCATTAGAGATTTACTTTTTGTTATGGACGTAATGCTCCTACTCTCTCCAAGGAAGCTATTGCAGAATATAACTGTGTGCATACCCATATGACTATAGCTATGGGTGCCTTGGATGAGGAACACCCTGAAGAGGAGGAAACTCCTATGACGTAATATTCAAACCATGTTTGTAATTAAAGACAATGAAACAATACTAAATAATCATCATCATGATATGTAAAAAATACTATTTATGAATGAAAATTATGACTATAGCTATATTCATTTTGTCTGGATGACATTGTACATTTCTTTCAAATAGATGTCAAATGCTTGGAATAAATATTTCCTTATGAATTTGGCTACAATTTCAAATTGACAATTAACCAGGTTTAGGCAATTTGAACATAAAATATTTATGGAAATTAAATAATACTTGTTACATTATCTTGCAAAAATAACATATCTTAATGAAGGAGACCTCAAGGAGGTAAGCTATCCCTAGCCTCACTGAAGTTCTACATGCAAGTAGGGGTGCCACATCAGTACCTCCTACTATACCAAAGGAGTTGTAGGTTGAGTTGAATGCCCTTCATGCCAAGATAGATTTTCAAGAGCAGTAGATTGAAGAATTGATAAGGAAAAAAGAGAAAGGTACCAACCATAATATATACATAGGTACTGAAGAGAAATATTAGGAGAACAATGAGAAGACAGACCCAAACCATGAATACAACTCTAGAATTCCAACTTATAGTCACTCACTTACAAGACAAAAACAAGGTGTGGGAAATGACCCATTAATAAGAGATCGAATTGAAGAAGATACAAGTACCTAAGTTTGATGGGATATGGGGTGGAGATGCAACTGAAGCATGGTTGATTGGGATGAATAAATATTTTGGATTGCTAGAATTGAACTCCAAAACTAAGGCTAAGATTTCCATCTACTAGTTAGAAGGTGAAGTCGCATTATAGTTGGACCATTTGGTGAAAATTAAAGTTTATGGCATAAGCCAAATGACTTGGGAAAATTTCACAAGAAAATTTTGAAAGGATTATCTATCTACCCATCATCAAGATCAAAATATGACTGAATTACATTCACTACGCCAAGGAAGATTGACAGTAGCAGAGTACAATGCTAAGTTTATGAACTTACTCCACCATGTGCATTATATGAAGGAAGAAGAGGATTGGGTGTACAAGTTTATATTGAGACTGAATAAAACTATTCTATATGCAACCAAGCTCGCATGACCCCAAAACTTGAATGAAGAAATGAAGGTGGCCTTACACAAAAACTAAATTCATCCACGAAATCCTTGAAGTCTAAAATTGAAGAGCCTACTAAAATGAAATCAAGATCAAGATTAAAGGGCTACAGATCTACATAAGTGAACAAAACAAAAGACTACCAATGGTGAAATTCCACTAGTATATTGCAACAAGATAAAAAATTGGTAATGAAAAATATAGATCTAACACCAAAATAAGTTAAGTCTCATAAACATTTCTAAACTAAAGAAGATTGATTGTGGGTCCAGAATGACATTGAAACTTCCTTTCAGTAGGATATTTACTACAACCAATGTTCTAATTTCATTTGTTAAACTACTCTAAAGTGTCTTTCTTTCATCAGTATTGGAAGGGACATGTACATTGAACAAGATGAATTTTAATGATGCAAACTATTAAACTCTCTTTTCTTCCAATTAAAATTCAGATTTTTAAGGACATTTGGATGAATCCAAAACATATACGAAAGTTCCAAGTCCTAATTTCATTTGTTAAACTTATGTTTTTTGTCTTATCTTGAACATCATCATTAAAATCAAATGCACATATAATGACACCCTCATATCCACAGTCATATAGATCTCCATGCAAGGACGGCCATAGGTTAAAGGCAGGGATTTGACAGCCTGGAAAGAAAGGATGGGAGCTTTTTGTCGGCAAGCATGACCACTGCAGTGTCCTCTCACTCAACTCTGCAGTGGTGTTTTGCATTAGTCTCGTGAACCATTCCTCTGCTACAGTCTGGCATAGTCATATATTTTTCGCAGCTTGTTGATGTGGCAAGAGTCAGGTGATGGAGGAATACATGGAAGAATAGTCTCCAATGGCATGGTGCTAATCACATGGCCTTCATCTTCACTACCCAAGTCCTTCATATCTATAGCTAGAGATTTTTTTGCAGGTTTGGAGCAAAGTCAGGACTCCTGGAGCCCATTTATAGGAACCAGCTCTTCAACATTTCGCAACAACAAATGGCGGTCTTCATGGGCATCAATAGCAGGTGCACTCAGGTGGAGGCGTTGATGGAGACACTAGAAGAACAGCTTAATCAGATCTTCAAACAAGCCAATGATCAGGAGAAGGAGACCATAACAATGCTCCTCGGGGTCGAATACTAGACAGGGGGCCATATTCATGATGGAAAGCTCATTTTCAACCTCTTTCAACCTATCATCCAAGTTCTATGCCATGCGGTGCATGCAAATGGCATGATCCGCCGAATGATTGTAGAGGAGATCTATCTTCCGGTGAATCATGCTTTGGATTTGTGCGACACCAATCTCTCTGGTAGAGGTATGCTGGGACTTTTTTGTCTGGAAGCAGAAGGGAAGAAGAAGCTTATGAAGAAGGTCTGGGTGTTGTATAAGATCTGCATTGCAAAAGAGTATGATATGAGCAAGTTCGAGGCTTTCTGTGAGGCCAATGATAAGCTCTTCCCAACAGAGGTAGTAGCTAGGTTGATTTCTATTGGAAAAGGGATTGGATACCTCTATCATTGAGTTAGGTAGCCTAGTTGATTTAGTAATATGTTTTGTAAATGGAGAAGCATCTCCTATATCATATGTAAGTTCTTTTTTTGGCAATATTAAGAGTACTGCCCCCTAGGCAGAGCTTGACAAGAATTTGTGTCTAACCTTCCTGTCATCACAGTTAATCTATTCCTGTCACAGATTGTTATGTTAATGTCGCAGACTGGGAAGTAGTCAAAATATTCACTACATATCTAAATTCCTTTTATTTTGAATTTTGATCCTGTCATAATAAACTCTATTCTTGTCATAGTGAACCTTGTTCCTGTTGACATAACGCTAGTCAAATGAAGATATTTCATACTCATACTTGTTACCACTGATTCTTACTTATTTCTCATTAATATTTCATTTGCCCAGTGCCTCTTCCCTAATTCTAAGGGGAATAAACTTCTCCCTTTCATGGTATTTTGGTAGCAATGAACCTATTTGATCTTTATTTATAATCAATGATGCAATTTATGTAATCTAAACATCTCCTAGAAACATCAATAGGTTCAAAGTGGTGTTGTATGGAATGAACTTATCATGCAAATAGAATTCACAAAGTTTAACCTAAATATAAATGGTGGCCCTTAGGTAAAAAAAAATAGAAACAACCTTGGTGTAATTACTGAAATGGGAATATAATTTATTAGTTCTCTAAAGTAGATATGTACAAATTTCTCTCATAGAAATAAGGCACAAATACTAGTGAGTGGCCTACAACTCATGAGCTAAATTGTCATATCATATATTTGTTTAATTTTGACCATCAAATTCTTGATTTCTAAGTTTTTCTCTTCAATTTAATTAGTTGAACTTTAATATACAAAGAAAAAAATTTGTTCCTTCGACAAAATGAGAGCAATATGGTCTTATTGATATCCCTAAAAAACTTTTAATTTTCCCTAAAGTCCTCCACAATAGCTGCCACGTATCATTGGCCAAGAAATTCCAACATTTTTGGAAGAAGAAATTGATGACATGTAACTGATTGAATGTTTGATAATGTTAAGTTGAAGATAATGCAAGGCATTAAATTAGTTAATGGTTTGTATTGTCATTTATGTCAACTTGGTATCATCTGTACGGTCATGTACATAATGCCAAAGACTTCAGAGAATCAATGGAACAGAGATTATGCTTTCAGCAATGCATAAAAGTCAAGTATTCACTAAGTGACAGACAACGCCGACGAAGTGCACACCATCGGTAAAGGAAAAGAACAAAATTCATAGTGATACCCGATGATCAGAAGATAGTGTTTCCCGATGAAGCAAAATCACAGGATGCCTGACGAGCTGAAAACAGAGTTGCCCAACAAGAAAAATCCAATGATGCCCTGTGGACGGAGATCCCGAAGCAGACTGGAGTTACACCGATGAAACTGGTAGTTGTCACCAACAACTAACTGTAGAGTTGACCGACAGAACAAAGAGTTCAGAAAATGACAAAATATCTAGCTGGCAGAGCTTAAGGATAGACTTAACTGATTTTTTTATTTGTTTTATTCGACCAGAGTTAAGTAATTGATTTAAATATGATTTATACATTTGGAAAGAAGATAACTACAAGATAAATCAGGAGTTAAAGCCGTATATCAAATTGGCTAGATTATTTTCCACACCAAGAATCAAGATCTAAGGAATATCATGTCTATATAAGAGACAAGCATAATTCATTTCAGCAAGCAATCACATACACGGAAGGGGAGTGAATAGAAAGAGGATGCTGTAGATAAATTGATGAAGGATAACTTCATACAGTCCTGATCAATCAAGCTGAAGGAGAGCTAAAGAATTTTGTAGACACCGATGAACAGTAAAGCACAACATCATAGAGCAGAAAGTGTGGAGCACAAGGAATTAAATTGATACATTGATCAGAGAGGTAATGTACTTAAATAGATCTAAAAATCTTTAATTCAAGTTGCATTAGAAACAGGTCATAGTGTTTTAGTTTAACCATTGAAGCATGAAGTCTCTTAATAGAGCAGGACTTAACTGTCTTCTATAATTGAGGCATATCCTAACAGATTGCCAAAAAGGTTGATTCATGAAAGTAGCATTGAAATTGCATAAAGCCTATTGACAGCCTAAGAATAAGGTTGATTCAAGGATGGTAGCAAGATTTTCCTAAAGCCTATTGACAGTCTAAGAAGGAGGCTGATTCAAGGATGGTAGAAAAATAGGTGCCAGATACTAAGTGACAACCTCTATGTATAAAATCCTCTAACAAGGTCACACCTAACAGTGTGTTTGTAACCTTTAACAAGGTTGGCTCCTAACAGGGCTCACTTCAAAAGAGTGAAAATTTGGGGTACCGGTCCCAGTGGTTTTTCTCTTAACAGGGTTTCCACGTTAAAATCCATGTGTTATGTGTGTATGGCTTATTACTTTATTGTTTTGCATTTCACATATGCATTTTTGGATTGATTGGTATACTCTGCATATTTACTGAATATCAATAAATAGTTTCACTCCTTATCGGTTATCAAGGGGAATAAGGACAGACAAGGTAAACTGACAGACAGTTAATTATTATAAGTATTTCATGGCATGCATCTTGTAGGGAGTTAAAAATCTGAGGTGTCTTGATTGGTGGTTAAAGATTAAAGGATAAATTTTTTAGGCCACTGATTCAACNCCCCCCCCCCCCCCCCTCTCAGTTATTACTAACAAAAATGGGTCTCTTGAGCATTGTATTGTCATCTATTCTGAGTTATGAAATCTATAATTGTTGATAGCTAAATCCTAACTGTTTTCCCTCTAATGGTGGTTTTTTAATTTCCATCTTGGAAGTTATTTGTGTGTATTTAATTATCAAATCAATGACATTTGGAAAAAAATCAGAGCATTCTTGTCATTGGATGGTAAGGATAAGAAGAGGAAGCACTCGGTCAAATGGGACTAGTGCTATGTGGAAAATAGGCTTGGTGGTCTGGGGTTAAAGGACTTGAGGAAGAAAGGGATAGCTCTTGTTGTCAAGTGGATTTTTCAGGGCTATTGAAGGGGTTGAATCATGGAAGGGTTCAATCAAGAATAATCTCTTTAGCAGTCCCAAAAGGTGCCAAACAATGGAAGAACATGTCTCTTAGTGACCTCCTTACTTGTAGGCAGGTAGTTATCTACATATGACCCAATGTATTCTAGAGTCTAAGGCATGGGCCTTAGTCGAGATAAGTTACTAATTTTTTATTTTTCATAGACAAGAGAAATGTTTATGGACCAAAGTCTATCTAGTGGAACTTGGAACATAAGGGAAAGCAAATTGCACTATTATAAGGCTTCTCTACCAAAAAGCAGCACTGACTTGGCATCAAATGCTTTAAATATATCTTATGTAATGGTCAGCAACTGGATTGGGCTACTCTTTGCATGAGGTACCATATGCCTCAATCGAATTGGAGGACTTATACTAAGATTGGATGGTTTTTAACTTTACTATCACCTATGTTTGGGGAATAGAAACATTTCAAGGACTTTAAAATGGATTGATGGATCCCTTTTGTGCAAAACTAAAGGTGAAGACATATACAAAAATCTTTCTAACAACTTTATTATATTTGAGCATACTAATAGATCTTAGAATATTAATGTTGAGAATATAATATTACAAAAATACTTTCAGAAACTAAAATTATAATATTATGGACTAACATTTTGGAAACTAAAAAGACGTGTTTCAGGTGGTTAATGATCCTCGAAAGGATGCCATATAAATGCATGGTTTTAATTCTTATTTGTGCTCTATATGAAAGAAAACTAATATCATTAGACACATTAGACAAACAATTAAACTGCAATAAAAACTGACAGTTGAGAGGATGCTAGATAGAGAAATTCATTTTAACTTCTATGCCTTTCCATTTTCCTGAAATGTTAGTCCTACTACCTGTCCTATTTTTGATCCATGAAGGTAAAAGGAAGAAGCCTAACTTGATAGAAATAAAAAATCCTAGTTCATGCCATTTTACCTAGAGAAGATTGAAGTGTCATGCAGTTACTTTTATTTGCTATGCAGTCTTCATGATTAAACAAAGGAAATATAAGGAAGTTGATGTTTGTAAAGATCCATTTGTTGAAGATTGGACCTGTCATGGTTTATTAAATGAGTAGTCAATGATTGTACCAGTTAGTAACTATACCAACCTTTTGCTCACACTCAAAAGTACACAAAAAATTCTGGGTAAATACATGTCTCATTGTTAAAATCGACACAAAACATGATGAAATACATCAGTCGCTGATGCCTTAAAACCACAAGTGCACTCTGTATACATGGTTACTGTGTTTGATTAATTTTTCCTAGAGTTATTTTCTGCCAATACTTTTCTATTGAAACCAAATGCATAGCACATTTGTATCCCCATTGAACTACTTTGGTCATTGTGAAGATTAGTATAGCTTCTTCTCTTTGATTTTATGATAGAACATGCTAGGGCCTTCTATCAGAAACTCCCATAAATGATTCTCCTATAAGTAGATTGTAAATCTAGTTACAAAACTTAAAGATTACAGTTCAAACAAAAGCTTAAAGTTCTCAAATGCCTTTTGAAAAATAGTCAAATTAAAATAGCTTTAACTAACCTTATATCCTATAAAACAAAATATTGAGATGCATTTGTTCAAACCATTTAATTTAACAATATATTGTGCAATAATCAACTCAAATACCGTGTATATTGAGTGAAATTATGAAACAGACCCAAATTTTATGCAACACTTCCATATATGCTAATATGGCCTTAGCCACAACACACCTATATTCAACACATCATATCCCAGAAAACCATACATCAAATAATCTTAATCTACAACGCTCCCTCCTTAATCTTAATTTTATGCTACATCTTTCTAAATCTTAACGCAGGTGATCATCATATTGACTAATATCAGCTAAAGGGATCCCTACCTCTAATGAAATCACAACGTATGTTCTCATTAGGTCCTCGGACGAAAAAGTTGTAATATGCTCATCATATTGACTAATTTCAATCAGGCCATCTTAGGGTATACGCCTCTAGTCATGTAATATGCTCTTAACCAAAGGCTAAAAAATAAGACATACCTCAAATGGTGAGTACGCGGTGGCTTGTTGATGAGTACGTGGTGGCTTGTTGATCTTATACTTGAAGTCACTGATAGAATAAAAAAAATGAATTTTCAATACGCTGCTACCGCAAATGAAATAATTTGAACATCACAAAATTAAGAAATTACAAGTTGTTATACCCTAAACGCGAAGGAAACCAGCTGAATTGCAAACTTGGGGGTAACACTAGTGCTAACCGATGATGAACGAGCTGTTGGATTCTTCAGTTGTGACTTCTGGATTCAATACAACAAGAGCCCTCTTCGCACAATGGTATAGTTAACTAATTAGGGCCCTCTTCCGCTCGCATGCACAGCTTGATCACAAATGAGCCTTTCTTTTTCTTTTCTTTTTTGTTTATAATCAAGAGGGTGTCACAATTACGACGGTATCATCGCTATTACGACAACATCGGGGGCACTTGGAAAAAAACACAAAAAAACACACAAATGGTAGCATCGTCGCAATTTGGCATCGAAATTTGACCCCAAATGTTGTAGTGAATTAATTCTCCTAGCCAATTAATTAAATCAAAATAAAAAATCACATGTGGCTAAGGAAATTAATTAATTTGATTTAAATACCAAATATTCCCTCAACCAATTAAAGCCACTTGTCAATCAATGAGTTAAAACAGAATAACCACCTTGGCATAATTCAACCAATAGGAGCAAAACACAAGGATTACTCACATGATCTATCATTCATTTTAAATGAATGAATCTTGACCATTGATCTAAAAGCACAGTCATTTTAAGCCTTGAAAATCTATAAATTCTAATCAATCCAAGTCATCTAATAATAACAATTTTCATTCTAAGGAGATTAGGCTTGTGTGAGATTCAATTTTTCATTGAGAGATCATCATTTCAGTTGTTTTGCATCATTCTAGCTTGTTTTAGCATTCAATTTGATCATTTAGATTCATAATTGCATTAATTTAGATTCATCCTAGATTAATTTCATCGTGAATTGCATCATTTATTATCTCATTACATTCATTTAGCACAGTTCCATTATCTTCATGCCATTTAATCAAATTTGGACCATTTAGATTGCATTTTACATTTGAATCTTTCATTTCATGAGTTGTCATTCAAAAGGATCTAATGTGCATTCTGAGACCAATGAATTAGACTGACAAATCCTCATGATTAGAAAGCAATAGGATGACTTTGATGAGTTCAATTTATGATTTTGATGTTAATTTGATTTACTAACTCATTGATATAATGTCCTATTGAAGTTGTGTTTTTCTAGACATGTACACAATTTACACAACACAATACTGTACACTCTTTGGAATTTGTGGGGTTAACTCGTCAAACATTTTTTGTTAACTTGTTGAGCATTTCGCTAGGTTAACTTGTCAAGCTTCGTTACCCTATCAAGTATTTCCCTAGGTTAACTCGTCAACTATTTTTAGGGTTAATTGGTTAACTGACATTGGTAAACCGTTTAAAAGGCCTATAAATATGTGGCGGTGTAATGTGAAATGATCATACCATAATTTGCTCTTCGCTGGATAATAAAATAAGTGGACGACTATTTCTCTGGTGGATGTAGCCCATATTGGGTGAACCACGTTAAATCTTAGTGTTATGTATTTTTCTGTCTTCTCTATTTCTGCATTATCTTAATATTGTTTATTGCTCATATCTGTTTACATAGGTGGCCTCTAGACATGTGCATCTCTACTACCTTGGTAGTTAATTATCCTAGTAGATTCTTCCCTAGGAACAACTTATGGCTTATATATATGGCCTCACTTGGTCTACTTTTGAAGTCATTTGAGAATTCCCTTGTTCACAATTTAAGTACTATTTACTATGTCACCCAGGATTTGGTTGGCTCATAGGAAAAAAGTTTAGATTGAGGAATACATGCATGAGAGAAAAAGAATACAAAGATTTGTAAAGAAAATGACATAAGCCAAGATGACCAAACTCAATTCCACAACTCATAATCAACAAACTCAAAGTTATGAAGAAATAAATGTTTTTTTTTTTTTTTTTTTTTGGGTACTTACTTATCTAATTCTTAGATATCTAAGATGACCAAACTCACAATTTCACACCAGTCATGATCAGCAAATTAAAATTTCACAAAAGTTTTAAAAAAATGTTCTTTAGGTGCACTTCTTATCCAATTCATGCATATCACGATAGTCAAGATATATTTTGCTTTGTCCTTGTAAACGTTCAAACTTTGAAGTTGAGAAAATCTTAGTAAAGACCAACTTATATTGACCTTTTTAGTCCAGCCTATTTATAGGCTGAGACTAATGTTTTCAAGTGATTTATAGCTATTAGTTTGCCTTAAAAATTGTGCCTTTGCAAAATATTAAACATGATTTCCAATGTTTAAAGTGCCTTGC
>MU224425.1:3084991-3098547 GCA_018584345.1 Thuja plicata
TACAAGATATTCAGAAGCTGTATTTGAAATGATTATGCTTAAACATGATATAATGCTACAACTGAATAGTGTGTTCAAGTTGCCTATTATGACAGTTTTCTTTATAAAGTTTACATCTCATATAGATCTTTTGCTTATTATGGATGATAGAACTGAGCATGTTTTAAAGACAAACTACCTTTTCTTGCAAAGTGTAGTATTATATGTTAGGCATATGATGCTCAATAAATGGAGATAACTGATAAACTGATGTGTTTTAAACATATGACCACAGTCAGTTTCTTGTCGGGCAATGAGAAATCAAAATGATAAAATATCATTCAAACATAAGATTTTGTTATAACTTGCTACAAATTGGTGACTGACAACAGCAATGAATGATATATGAACACAGCAATGACAGATAGTTTCTTTATGCAGAATATACATCTCAGGTTCTCAGATTGGGGTTTTTAACAAAAGATATGAATTCATGTTAGATCACTGTTTACAGATTAGGGTTTCCATTTAGAAGTCCATGGGAGTCACGAGCCTGTGCTCGAACCCTATGGGTTTTTTTTTGGTTTTAATGTTCCAGGTTGTAAAACATGATTCAAACTGTTATGTATACGATGCCAGAGTTATGCTTCAGAATATCAGCTGATGTAACCTGTTTATGTTTCTAAGACAGCAAGATAAACATCTTACAGAAACATGTTTTTTTGCTCTCCATATTTTATGGTATATAGCAGCAATGATGTTTTATTTTAAAAACATTAAGACAGAGTAAAGATGCAAATGCAGCTATAGTCGACATCAAACAGTGATGACCTCAACATCAAGCAGTGGACACAGAAAATGATAAATGTAGAGAGGTTCATGAAATGAACAAACAAGAACAACACTTTCTGTCAGCATATCGGGTATCTCTGAAAAGCATCCATGCATCTACAGTTATGTGGTGTTTCAAAGAAGAGAAGGAAAACACTTTTCTATTCAAAAACCCGCAAATGTGTGTATGACATTTATGTGTTTCAGACAGTTGTTCAACATATTTTGCAGAATACAAGACAGCATATTTTGTGCTTGTGGTTCAGACAAAGACAAAACAGGGGGTTACAAAACAATAATATTTTGAACATGCAGAGAAGTGTGTTAAATGAACAGACAAAATGACAGAGAAAACAACTTATCTACAGATGCATGGTGTTCTCCCTCATGAACTCGAAGTGAAACTGCAATAACTAGCATGAAAGATGTGAAGCTTATGACTAAAAGATGTCATAAAGCTTGAAATTTTGTAAACCTACCGCATCTTTCAGTCATAAGCCTACATGTTTAATGCTGATGAAAACCCACTTGACAGTTGTTGCTGAGCAGAAAGACCATATTACAAATATAGTGGTGGTAACTCCATGTTACACACCGAACTGGGGATAAGTCTAAAGCTGTGGCAGAGAACTCCCCAGTTCATAGTCGATGCAATCGTGGTGTCTCCGAGTTACACAGACAGCTGGGGATGAGTCTGAAGTTGTGGGAGAGGATATCCCCATTTCATGGTTGAAGCTCATGGGTTTGACACCTCTGCCACAGCTCCAAACCATTCCAAGGTGGCCGTGGTGTCATTTACAAATGCAATGGTGCAACAGACAGACAAAGAATCCCGAACCTTCAGATAGACTGCAGACTCAAAAACCCGTGGTGGAGATGAATTAAAACAAGTTACAAGTCATTGTTCAGAGCCATATTTCATGGCACAACATCAGCAAAATCCCAGTATCGAAGAACAACATAAATGCAAACTTACAGATGGGTGCCGAGTTCAAGCATAATTGAAAGCCGCGACCTTCATTATGGAGTGAAACTACAGTTACATTGACAGAGTTCCTTTCATTTCTTTCAATAAACCCCAAGTTTTCTTTGCAAGCATGGCGTACTTCACAATAGATGGCATTTTTTCTACATGGCGGGAACACAATGAAAGCAGAAAACCCTAAATGAGGCCGACAAATGAAATGAAATAAATTTTACTATCTGTTGAGTTCCGCTGTCAGAAGTAAATGCATTATCAGTGATAGAGCATCGAGGTTCTTTTAAAAATTGCCACCTCAGTACTTTGAATGCCTTGATAAATGCAGATCACTGAAAATAGTCATGTCGACAGCACATCAACTAAACTACAGTTACTTCCCAGTGCTCGGTAATGGTGTTCATAACTATGGTCGACTCAAATGCCAGTTTGAAAATAAACTTTGCAAAGTTAAAAATCGGGTTTTAAGACCTTTCTTCCTCATATTCAAATTTGAGGTGTTCGATCAAAAGGTGATTATGATGATTGAAGAGTGAAGTTATTAAACTTAAGTGTTTTAATGTAGTTTTGAATACCTTATGTTTTGGGGGGAAAAATTTTTGAATCAGCCATGTTGGCTATTTAGGGAATTCGATTCTTCATTGTAAGGGGAGTCAATTTGGAGGAGATTTTAGTGTTTAGTGAATTTTCAAGTTCCTACCACTGAAATCTATCTTTCCTTGTATTCCATTGTGGTTAATTTTATGTGGTGCCATTGTTATGTAAGCAAATTTTACCATTCCTTGACATGATTCTGGGATTCATAAACGTAATTTTCACACAGACTTTTGAAGGAGAATAGAATTGACTTACGTACTCATATTTTTTGGTGTGATCATTGTTAAAGGTTCCTGTTTTCAATTTTCTGCATATAAGAGTAATGCTTTTGCAAGTATATACTAGTGAATTATAGCAATTCCTATTCTATATTGCAGAAATATAAGCATTTTGTGGAAAGTGCATGTTGTTAATGAGAGGAGTATTGCTTGTGGTGAAAACCCTAGTTATTCATTTTCAGTTAACCTATGTATTGATCAGTGAGTGATAATCAGAGATCCACCAGAATATGTTAAGTATAAGTCAGTTTGAAGCTTCATAAAAGAGTCTGAATATCTTTGGTGTATCACCTTTCCATTATGCAAGTTTAATTAAAACCTCTTTTCCCTTTTCCTCAATTCAGTTTTCAATCAGGAAGTGATATACCATATTTTATACGAGCCGGCCTAGAATCCGGAGATTCCTCTTCACTCATAGCCTACCCACAGCTAGGAGAGGTTTCCATTGTGAGGATGGAATTTTCATGTAGCCCTAATGCCTGAGTTAGGATGACAATTCTAAACCTCAACAGAACCAAAGGTAATAACACGAGATGTCATTCATGCAGTCACCGGTTACCCCATAACCAATAAAGTTAAGGCACTAAAGCATCCACTGAAGGCCGAGACTGAGAATTGACTGGAGCCAAATGGGATGGAAAAGGAATGAAAGTTACCACAATAACCAATGATGAGATCAAGTTCAGTGCATGTGTTTTGGGATATAAATTCTTCCAGGCAAGCAAATTGAACAACATAGCATCAGGTGCAGTGGACACAACATTCAAAATTGTAAAGAAGGGAACATAATTGGACCTATCTGAGCTACTCATGAATCAATTGAAGGACAACCTAAAGAATATCAAGAATGAAAAGTCAAACACTTGTAAGTTTGGCTCACTAATAATGTGTATCTTCTTTTATTTTCAAGAAACATTCCCGTCAGTTGGAGATGTTAAATGGGACAGCACCAAACTGGTCACCATGAAAATCAGTGAGCACATAGCTACACTGGGAGATAACTTTGAGACAGTCATGGATGAATACTTCAATGTATTCAAAGACCGAATGCAAAAGAGGGTAAGAATCCCTGAGCAACTCATTGAACAATATACGGATGAGATATGCTTCATGGTTAATACTGACAATACATACATTAAGCCTGTTGTACCAAGGAGAGCATGGTTAGAACCATTAGAGTATGAGATCAACATTGATCTTGCTACTAAGGCAATTGATTCCTTGATCAATGAACCATTGGACAAGAAATAACCAAAATTTGGAACATATGAAGAGGCCAAGACAAGAATCAAATTTGGCCTGGTTGTGAAGAAAATTGTTAGAAAGAAGGACAAAATGGTGAAGAATCTGAAAAAGATTCTATCAAAAACCAAGGAAGACATTGAGAAAGATGAAGAAGTTGGACTGGAGGAAGAAACTGAAGAACAATTATCTCTTGGTAAAGATGAAGGAAAGGATGACTCTGAGGAAACAAAGTCAGATTCACCACCTCCTCCACCAACTAAAAGGCCAAGGACAACAACTGCTTCTAGGACTAGAAGCTAAACATCAAAAGATTCTACTCCTTCACCTCTTAAGAAAGGAAAGGTCAGGACTTACAAGAGGAAAGCTCCCGCACCAAAAAGAGGAAAAAACAAGGAAGGAAAGAAATTAATAAGAACCTGAGAGGATATAGAGGACACCGAGCAGGATGAAGCTATTAAAGCAGAAAGTGTCAAGGTAAAAGAACCTGACTCTATTGATGACATTTGTGTATATATTGCAAATTCTAGATCTATTACAGATCCAAACATTAGAAGATGGCTGAAACTAAATTCAGAAGATCAGAATAAAATTGAGGACGCCATGATAGCAAAAATGTACAACTTCAAATATGTTCCAGTACAATTTGAAGGCAGTTATGTACCAAGGGAACTCCTGGATAGATTATACTCCCGTTGGACATTTGCATTGAAGAGTGAGAAAGAGATAAGAGAGAGTACTTGTTTCTCTCATGCCACCTAAATCAAAGAAGGTTGAAATTGATAAGATGATGGAGAAGTACAAAAAGGAGTTCTCACTGAAGTTGAGAGCATACAAACTCCTTGAAGGATAGCTTATAGAGCTTGAGCAGGACAGTCACAAGAAATGGTGCAAGATTATGAATAGACCTACTGAGGAGGACAACCCCGACAAAGACCTTCAACAACAAGATGTTGACAAGGCAAATAAAGATGACACATCCATTGAGTTAGATAAAGAAGAAGATGATACAACAGAAAACAAGATTGTAGATGTTGTAGATGAAACATGGGAATAAACCACAAATGACAACATTGTGGACACTAATGTCATAGACATTACCGATGGCCCACCAAAGGAAGTGAATAAGGATGAAGATGTCACTGCTGAAAAGGATAAAACTGATGAGCAGGACACAACAGTTGATACTGCACAGGTGAACATTCCAAGCAAACTACCAATATTGATATAAGCTATCAATATCATGCAAGAAGCAAGCAAGTCACCTGAGAAGGATACTCCAAAGGATGCAGGAGAAGAAGAAAACAAGGATAACATCGATGGTCAGCAAGACATCAGAGATACTAAAGATGTAACCAACACTAATAAGGTTACTAGAGGAGATAAGGAAAAAGATAAAGATACTCAAGACAAGAATGAAGAAACCAAGATTGATGAAGCAAAGGACACCAATGAAGGAGACAAACCAAAAGATGCTACTCCTAAGGAAACTGACAAAAGTACTACCAATGATGTAAAGGTGAATGTGGAGACGTCTGCAGACAACCAACGAGCTAAAACCGATGCCAAGCAGTAGGAAAAAGCACAACAAGTCACTTCATCGAGCACAACAGAGAAGGGTGAGAAATTGGTAATGGTTTTACATTCTACTGAGTCATAGAAGAAGAAGAAGAAGAAGAAGAAGAAGAAGAAGAAGAAGAAGAAGACAAAGAAGAACAAGCTAGAGGTCACCCTGGATGAAATCATTGAAATACCAAAGTGTGACCCCTCTACACTTGACTTTGAAGCATTACAAGAAAATGGAGAGATATGCCAGAGGAAGGAATTGTAAGAGAAGCTAAAGAAACAACACAGGGACTCCATGGTACTGGAGACAACATGGGACATTCTACATCAAATAGTGCCCAATGTTGATATTGATCAAAGAAAACCAATACTTGATCAATTAGCTACCCTCACCGATGCAATAATAACTTAGAACATTGATGCTAAGAAGGAAATAAAGGAGAGAGCCAAGATAAAGAACCAACAGAAGCTCATAGAGAACATTTGCCAAGAAGTGGCAGTAAATAAGGTAAAGCTATCAGAATTCATATCTAAATTGGATCCAATAATATCTGAAGCTATAGCCTTACTTCAAAAGTTGAGAACAATAGAAAAGTTCACTAAGGAGAATAGTGACAACATTGCAAATTTGGATACCGATCTAGCAAATAGTGCACAAAGCTTAACCATTGATGGAGACAATGCAATCAAATTGCATTATGAGAAAATCATAGAGATTAAATGATTAAGGAAAGAGTTATGAGAGGCAGAGACACATTTCAGGGAAGAAGTAACCAAGCTCCAAGCTCAACTTACACTGAATCTTATACTACTCCAACAACATATCAATTGAGCAAGGCAACTGATTGCAACTCCCGAGATATTTTTAGTAGACAACATCTACGACATGCACTCCAAGATCACACTCGAGCACATGGCTCTGGAGAACCTCAAATAACATTGGGAGAAAATGATGGAAGACATGAATTCTTCACATTCGCATATTTTTTATAATCTCTAAAGGTAAATACCTTTGCCCTTAATATCAAAAAAGGGGGAAAATGATGAGTACAAAATAAAAATAGAGAAAATGATGATATGTACATTCATTCTTTCAGATGGGAAAACGGTAAATATGTATATGTATATGGGAAAATGATAGTATGATTACAAATGAGAAAATGATGAAAGTATAAGGAAAAACATCATATGTATAGATATATCGGCATATACATAGGGGGAGTCATTAAATGACTAAGCATTATATATGTTGTATATACTTAAGACTTCGTTAGTATTTTGCACATATCATTTTTTGATACTAATGTCAAAGGGGGAGATTGATGACATTAACTTTCCATTAGTATGAAAACTACACTTTCGGTAAGCTTACACCGAAAGACAGGACATGAGCAAACTGAAGATCAGATACTAAGACATCACTGAAGATGACTAAGTGCAAAGAGAACCGATGACACATTTTAGTGTGTAAACCAAAATTGAAAAGATAGAATGATAAAGTGGAACCTGACAGAGGAACCTGATATGCAAGATACAGTGCAAACCAACAAGACAGTTACAGTGCAACTGACAGAAAAAAACTGAAGGACAGTCAAGCATGACCAACAGACAAAACTGAAATTCAATTGTGGGCTTCCACATTAGATAAATCAAGTGCATTATATTTATAGGATATTTATTTGTTTTAAATCCATTTCTTTAGGGACAAGATACATGAATGTAAGTGCTTTAATCAGTCTAACTGATTTAAAACACATAGAGTAGGAGATCTAGGTATAAGTTGTAAACCTAATCTTAGAGTTAACATTGTTTTTATCAAAACTCGATGAAGTCAATCCATCTATAAATAGATGATGCAATCATTCATTATTATGGATGAATATATGATGTGAAGAGAGAGGAGTATATGAATGAATCAGATGAGCACATCCATGGATTAGATTGATATTTTCAAGAATAGGAACATCAAAAGATGAATTTGGTTAGCAAGAACCAAGAATAGAGCATACTGAGAATCAGAGGTATTATTCAATCACAATTAGGTGATAATATTTTTATGTAAACTAAATTGGATCTATATCATTAATAGGAGATTTCATTTACCAGGTCAATTTGTAATTTTCTATCATTATAACAAGTGGAGCAAAGTGTAAAAATCCTTTCAAGGAAGGTGCATTTAACCATACAACAACAAATCTCTTAACCGAGTGCACACTCAACAGTGTTTCTAAAGCTCTTAACATAGTATACTTTAATAGGTCTCCACCGATACTCCTAACAGGGTAGATCATCAGAAGTGATCAAATTGTAAGCCTTAATCGGCCCCTTCCAATCTACAAATAGTGAAGATTTTGTGGGTGTCATCCCCACCGTAGTTTTTACTTCCTCACAAGAGTTTTTTGGGATATCATATCTTGTGTTATGTGTCAATTTACTTTCATGAATGTTTTGATGAATGTTCACATGTATGGTAATGTTATGAATTGATATAACTCACATTAAGATAGTATAAATCAGATTGAATGGATATACAATTGATTACAAAGGTTAATTGATAAAAGGGATACAAAAGTTTTAGAGGTATTGATTCACCCCTCCCCTCTCAATACATACTTCCCATTAATTCTTGCAGCAGAACAGGCCTCTCTCAATAGATAAAAGAAGGGATAGGGAGAGAAAGGGCATGAAAAATGAGGGGGAAAGAGAAGACTACCTAAGAGAAAGAAAAAAAATTAAAAAGGAAGATTTCATGTCTTTTTGAACTCTTCCTTTTTAATTTTACTTTCTTTCTCTTAGGTAGTCTTCTGTTTCCCCCTCATTTTCCATGCCCTTTCTCTCCCTATCCCTTCTTTTATCTATTGAGAGACGCTTGGTCTGCATCTTATTTTTACATATCCTTCTTGCTCTTTGCGCTTACATCCTGATGATCGATCACGGAGTGTGATCCAAAATGTTGATGTCAAAAAATATACACAATCAAATCCAGAAACTCAAGCTAATTCAAATTCAAATGGATTGTGGAAATCTGATAGATTTAGTTTGGGATAACTAATAGGTTTTCTATTTATAACCAAGAGTTGTCACTCTCTAAAAAGTTCCCTTATAAAAGGGAAATGAATATTGTAGAAATAAGAGAGGGGAGATATCATCATCGACACATTGTAATATATTAGAACTAAATTAATAATCATATTTTCATGGTGAGAGTGATATCAGAAAATGCATAATATACTTTGTCTGTAAAATGTACTCAATTGTTCATTAATTTAACACAAAGGATCATTGTCTCTATTTCTATCATTTATTCTTCTTTTCATATGAATTGATATATCAAGCATATAGTCAATTTGTCACTATGTTTTCAACACTCTTTTGTGTTCTTTCAATTTGATCTCTTCAAGTGAGGGTTAAAAATTCATGTTGGAGGAATACATCGATTAGGAGGGATAATGTGAGTGAACACAGTTCACTGGATACATACATGCAAGTCTATAGAAGCTATAGAAATCTACTTGTTTGTTTATGCAAGACATAAATAGGGGTCTGTTGACAATTATAATTTAATACATTAAGTGGACATGTGATTATTTAGACATTCTGGCCCAATGGATAGGACACTGATCAACTATCATTTATAAATATACATCAACATATCATTTTTACTTTTTAGTTGCATACAAGTAGGAGTAGGAGTAAAAGAAGTAAAAGTAGGAGTAGGATTAAAGGTAGAATATCATATTAATTCCAATTCTTATGCCAATTTGGGACCGGTCAAATGAGAGGTGATACAAGCTACAATATTCCTAAACACGACTAATTGATTATAAGAAGATAAGAAGCATTGAGTTATTTGGTGCACCCGTCTTGCCTTGGAAGATCCAGAAGTGCAGGGATTTAAAACCATTTTGGTTTATTCTGTCAATTGGCCAAGATTGATTTCTTGACCTAATTATAAAGCTTGGCATACTTTTAGGGTTGAGAAAACCTACAATTTTGGGAACCAACACAATTGTTTATTTTTTATGACACAAATTTAAGTTTGACTATTAAAAATACTCGCTTATTACAAAGAGGTGATACAAAATTGATTTTTTATAATCTTAATTAATTAATAAAATTCATTAATGTCCCATTGAAAATATTTTTTCTAATTAGCAACATTTTAATTTTTTGTTGTTGATTAATAAGCAACAAATGGGTGTTTTTCCTTACAAACTATGTCCTAAGGCCAAAATATTGCATAAGGGAGTTGGAGAAGATACAAACAACACTCAAAGGGAGTACACACAACTAATTTACAATAAAATGCAATAATAGAAAGACCCAAAAACCCTAAGGAAACACAACACAAGCAATGGTTACCCTATTTAAGGCCACAAGGGGCCCTTCTAATCACTATTTCCCAATCCTATATGAGGAATTCAAAAATTTCCATATAACTAGTTGTGCCAACTCTTTTCTATAAGTGTGCCAAGGTAGTGGTACAACTACGTGTGACCCTCTAATTGTATTGGGTAAAATTCCTCATTCCCCTCATCTTTATTTATTCTAGGCTTTAATATTGAGGACCTCCTCTTCCAATACTTTGACATATAATGCAAATTTTGTGCAGCCCCAACAAAAGAAGCCCAAACCCTAGAATTCCTCCCCTTCCACACCATCCATGTGATCCTATAGACTATCTGATGTTGGAAGGAAGGAACACTGAGAGGGGGGTGTATCAATGTTCTAAAAATTTCAACTTCAATAAATTGATTCTAATATGATCTATAAACATCTAATCACATAAACTGAAATGTAACATTCAAGAACATAAAGCATAAAATAATCACACCATAACACGTGGATTTTTATCCTATAAACCCTCTTACAGGGAAAAAAGTGGTGGTGATGGAACCCTCAAGATAATACTCTGCACAATATTTCCTTACAATGACTAGGAATGCACTTGCATTCAAGCACACTGCCTAGAGCTCACTGCTCAATTAAAATTAGGGCTACAACCCTTTACAAGAAGGCTCACTGGATTACAAGATCACAACAATGATCAAAAGATTTTGAAATGCTAAAATAACATCTAACAATGTCTTATTATAATTCGACATTAGCGCATTACTTTGATCTGATACACTCTAATCTCTGACTGCCCTATTTTCCTTTCCTTTGCTAATCAGATTATCATATCCCAAAAACCTTCATGAAATCCTTCACTTTGCACCTTGAAAAATGATTTCATACATAAATATTGTTCACTAATAATCCACACACATTTCCAAACTCTAATCCATTGATCTTATAGGTCCTTAACCAAAAATTTGATCTCCCTATGTTGGCTCCAAAAATGTTCTAGGGAAATATAAAACATTTTGACCAAGTAAACCAAATCCTCAATTCGAATTCATTTCCCACCAAAGAAATCATGCACAATCCTCCATAAATATCATCTCTATCACTAAAACATTTAAATTTAGCACCAAAAACAATTTACCTCATCTATACAAAGATTTTTCATTATAACTTGATTATTCTTACTGGTAAACAAAAATAGTGATCTTCAGATCGTCCTAACTTTCACACCCTTTATCATCACACCTTCAAATTCTAGAATAAACATCTACATATATCAAAAATACTTCCCTAAGAATCATGCCAAAATGTATTCATCTGGTACACTCTGCCAGACCTTTTACTGTATAATGTCTAAACACTACGTTCTTCATTTCCATACTTAGTCGAATTCTAATCCTGACTTCCTATGTGATATTTTACTGCAATGTGCATGTGGAATTAGTTTTTAGTTTCCACTAATGAAAACAACCAAACATATATATGTAGTTTCTCTTTCCAACAATCTCCCCCTTTGAAATTGATGGCAACACTTGGTGAAAAATGACTAAGTGTCCAAAACTGTCTACTGCATAAAATATTTTCACTCCAAAAATGTTCTATCATTATAACTCCCCCTAAGCTAGATACATACATTTGTGCACATTTTTCACTCTCATATACTCCCCCTTTGACATCAATGGAAAATTCATACCAAAAATGTCCTACACTCCCCCTTGGATCTGGCATACAAAACTTATGTACATATTTACATCCAAAACTTGTTAACTTACATCAGTTTGAAAATATATGCACAAATAGTCTTCAATAGTTGCAGATATTTGTCCCAACCCTATTTGAGATTTTTTAAAAATGATAGTTTTCATTGAATAAGAACACTTTTTCTTCTACCACTTGTAATTTGACTAGGGTTGATATTGCTAAGGCATCTTTTTCCTCCTTCACTGCACTAAAAAAAGTCTGAAGTTTGGGAGAAAGAAAAATTCTTATCTCTCCCACTCTTCCACTGATCCTATCATTCTCCTTATCCACAACCTTAATATTTTAAAGTAAAGGAATCACTTTGACCTTTCAGTTCAGATATGGAAGCACCGAAAGGATCAAAATATTGAGCAATTTTCTCCAATTTTTGTTCACGTTCCTTTATCTGCTTCACAAGACCTCCTACAAACTTAGTGTTGGAATTGGTTTCTATTGTAGTTTTTAGCATTCATGTTTTTTCACTCATGTCAACACATATTTATGAAGAGACATACAAATTGGTTATCACTGGTGCCTGGATGGGGATGCATACATGGATGAGATTTGATCTTATATCTATGATGACATGTAACTGATTGAATGTTTGACTATATTAAGTTGAAGATGATGCAAGACATTAAATCAGTTAATGGTTTATATTGTCATTGATGTCAACTAGATATCATCTGTATGGTCATATACATAATGCCAAAGACTTCAGAGAATCAATGGAATAAAGGTTATGCTTTCAGCAATGCATAAAAGTCAAGTATTCACTAAGTTACAGACTACACTTGCGGAGTGCACACCATCGATAAAGACAGAGATAAAGTCACAGTGATACCCGACGAGCAGAAGACAATGTTGCCCGACGAAGAAGAATCACAGGATGCCCGACGATCTAAAAATAGTGATGCCCGATGAGAAAGATCCAATGATGCCCGACAAGCAAGATCCAATGATGCCCGACAGACAGAGATCCCGAAGCTAACTGAAGTTGCACCGACGGAACTGGCAGTTGTCACCGACGACGAATTGCAGAATTGACCGATAGAATAGAGAGATCAGAAAATGACAAAATATCTAGCTGGTAAAGCTTAAGGATAGACTTAACTGGTTGTTTTATTTGTTTTATTTGACCACAGTTAAGTAAGTGATTTAAAGATGATTTATACAGTTAGCAAGAAGATAACTACAAGATAAATTAGGAGTTAAAGCCATAAATAAATTTGGCTGGATTGTTTTTCACGCCAAGAATCAAGAATCAAGAACTAGAATTAAGGGATATCATGTCTATTTAAGAGACAAGCCTAATTCATTCCTAGGAGCAATCAGATACAGGGGGGAGTGAACTGATAGAAGATGCTGAAGAGAAAATGATGAAGGATAAACTTCATGCAATCCTGATCAATCAAGCTAAGGGAGAGCTAAAGAATTCTATAGACACCGACGAACAGAAAATCACAGCATCATAGAGCAGAAAGAGTTAAGTACAAAGGAATTGAATTGATACATTGTAAGTAAATAGATCTGAAAATCTGCAATTCAGTTGCATTAGAAATAGGTCATTTTGTTTCAGTTTAACCATTGAAGCATTAAGTCTCTTAACAAAGCAGGACTTAACAGTCTTTTGTAATTGAGGTATATCCTAACAGATTACCAAAATGTTGACTCATGATAGTAGCATCGATCTTACCTAAAGCATATTGACAGTCTAAGAAGAAGGCTAATTCAAGGATGGTAGTAAGATTAGCATAAATCCTATTGAAAGTCATGAGACCGATTCAAGGATGGTAGCATAGATGCCAGATACTAAGTGACAACCTATGTATAAAAATCCTCTAACAAGGTCGCACTTAACCATGTGTTCTTAACCTTTAACAGGGTTGGCTCCTAACAGGGCTCACTTCAGAAGAGTGAAAATTTGGGGTACCGGTCCTAGTGGTTTTTCCCTTAACAGGGTTTCCACGTTAAAATCCTTGTGTTATGTGTGTATG
>MU224425.1:3104736-3115246 GCA_018584345.1 Thuja plicata
TAATTGAGGTATATCCTAACAGATTACCAGAAGGTTGACTCATGATAGTAGCATCGGTCTTACCTAAAGCCTATTGACAGTCTAAGAAGAAGGTTGATTCAAGGATGGTAGTAAGATTAGCATAAAGTCTATTGACAGTCATGAGACTGATTCAAGAATGGTAGCATAGATGCCAGATACTAAGTGACAACCTATGTATAAAAATCCTCTAACAAGGTCACACTTAAACGTGTGTTTGTAACCTTTAACAGGGTTGGCTCCTTATAGGGCTCATTTTAGGAGAGTGAAAATTTGGGGTACTGGTCCCAGTGGTTTTTCCCTTAACAGGGTTTCCATGTTAAAATCCTTGTGTTATGTGTGTATGGTTTATTACTTTAGTGTTTTACATTTCACATAAGCATCTATGGATTGATTGGTATACTCTGCATATTTACTAAGTACCGGTAAATACAATTTACTGCTTATCGGTTATCAAGGAGAATAAGGACAGACAACGTAAACTGACAGACAGTTATTTATTTCAAGTATTTCAAAGGCATACATCTTGTAGGGACTTAATAATTGGAGAAGTATTGATTGGTGGATTAAAGTTTAAATTAGATAAATTTGAGGCCACTGATTCACCCCCCCCCCCCCTCCCCTCTTAGTTATTACTAACAATATATGGTCGCTTGAGTTTATGTTTCTGTTTGTTTGATTTACAACAATTTTGGTGAAGACTGTTTGCAGAGAATTGTGACAAGGTTAGTCTTTGAGTTTCAAGGATAACTTGCGTGCGAGAACTATTCATGTTATGCGAGATTGAGGAATGGCAGAAAACATGTTGAGGAATGTTTTTTATTATTCTTAGTTCACAAGAATATTAGTGATATCAGTTGTGGCATGTGTGCTGGAGAAGACCTATTTGGGGCCGACTTCATAGATGTAGCGTTTATTATGTATAGCGAGCGTGGATTGCACATGTTGGATTATATTTGATGGATTGTAATTAATGTTTACTTTTTACAGGTACCATGTGTATCTTAGTAAGGGTTTATTTTATTATGTGTGCATTGGGGAAGTCTTAATTGGCCGACCTAATTGCTTATCATAAACCTATATAAAAGAAAACTATTTTCTTTTGTGGAGGGTGTGATGAGACAGCAAAGTGTGAAAGTTGTGAGCTTGTATTTGCAAAGTCTGCTGGCTGTAGAGTAGTAGTTGTGATTTAAGAACTTCATTAGAACTATTTTAGAAAATTTGTTGCTATCAGTCGGTTCATTTAATTGTATATATTATATACATCTATATTTCAGACAGTATGTCCTAAGGGTTGATTTAACCTTATTTAGGAAGTGACCCTGTTGCTTGTCTTTAATCCTAATAGGGTATGTCCTTTAACATGGATTGTTTACTATATGTAAAAATTAGCTCCTAATAGGGCTAAATCTCCTAACATGGATAATATACTTTGAGTACATTATTTGTGGGTGCTAATTCCCACCATGGTTTCTCCCTTAACATGGTTTCCTCGACAAAAAATCATTGTGTTATGGTGTTTTTGATAATATGTTCTGAATTTCATTTATCTTTTGATTGCTTTAAGGTTAAATTTATTATTATTTACACACAACTGATTCACCCTCCCCTCTCATTTTTTATGGTGGACTATTATTGCTAACACTTAGAAGTTGAAAGACATGACCTATAAAAATTTCCACCTTTAGTCAAAACATCTTGAATTCCCTTAATGTTGGTGTATAAGATAACTCTTTCATATATTATTGTTTATTTCATCTCATTAAACATTTTCTTGGCAAAGTATATCCTAACTTTAATCTCAGATGACTTCTTGAATGACTCAAATTGAGTACTTATTGCATTTATTAGGCTCTTGAGATTATCATAGGGACTATCTGTTGCATCCTTCGCAAAGTTTGGCATCAACTTATCCAATATACCATATGCCTACTACAAAAATGTGATATCTTCTATGTGGGTCTTCAACATTTCTTCCCTTGCTTGGGCCTCAAAAAATTGTGCAAGTTGGAGCTTCTAAAGTGGTGAAAGGGATGA
Source organism: Thuja plicata (assembly GCA_018584345.1). Taxonomy (NCBI): domain Eukaryota; kingdom Viridiplantae; phylum Streptophyta; class Pinopsida; order Cupressales; family Cupressaceae; genus Thuja; species Thuja plicata. The sequence goes on from MU224425.1 coordinate 3,106,792, forward strand.
CAAGTCAACTGGCCCTTGTTATAGTTGTGAAACATATTCCAAGCTATCCTTCTCCATGAATTATTTTACTACCTTGACAAATTCGCTTATCTCTCTTCTCCTTTTCTACTGCCTCCTTACTATCCTCTTCCTCCTTAGGTTCCTCCACAATCACTAGCATCATCTGATCTAGAGGTTGAATATCCTCTGCCTATTATGTCCTATTTGCCTCTACTTCCTTATCTGCTTCTACTTCTTTCTATTCCACCTCTTCCTTCTCAATGACCTTCTATGTTATTTGTACTTATCTTGTCACCATCTCATGAATACCCATCACATCAATCTCAACTTTTTATTCAACTTTTGGAACATTAGGGGCATCAACTGGGGGAAGATTAACTTCAGGCACATTATGACTATCAGTAGGGGAAGACCAATTTTAGGAGCTAAATTACTTGCACCTTGATTCTATGGTATAACCTTGTATTCATTCTTCTTATTTTAAGATCTCATTAGCTTACCTATCTCCTCAACAATTTCATTTGTTCTTCCCAACATGAGTTTGTTCATTCTATGTTTTCTTCTAAATTTTTTCTTTGTATCCTTAAGTATCCTTTTCACTTCTTTACTTGCTATGACCCAACAGATATCAAATACATATTCTCTCTTAATCACTTATCCTTAGCTAGAGCATATGATTTCCTAGCATCTAAAATTTTTTATAGGCTCTTGGGTATGTAATATTTTATTTCAATAAGTGCCTTTTTAAACTTATATAAATATCTTACCACAGCTTCTTCAATTACTTTCTTCCCTTCTTCATCAAATTTATCAAATAATTTTGATAATATCTTAAAATATCCATGAGATATTATGCTCTTGACTACATCATTAATTAGAATGTCATGTTTATTAGACTCAAGTTTGGTCTCTTTACTTATGTGTTCCTTCTCACCAGATAGTTTGGACTTGGTAACTAGTGAGCCTTTGGTCTTCTTTTGCTTCTTTAACTTCTTTACTTCATCATCTTATTCTGTAGCCTCGTCATCTTTGATGATAACCTCTTCTTTATTCTGTATTTTGTGTCTTATTCTTATCCTTTGGCTTCTTCCTCTTAGCCTCTTTGATGTTGCACTTCTTGTTTTCCTACCCATAGCAGGTGTGGGTATAGAATTAGATTCACCGAATTCTACAAGCTCCACATCAGCAACAACATGTTGATTTCTTCTAACTCTCTCAACATGAAAACCCATAAATGTTTTTACATCTTCTACTCTCTTCCTCACTTTCCTCTCTATCTCGGGTGCCTTCAACTCTTAGTACACTTTAAGATCCTTCTCAACATAAGCACCAAATATTTCTTTAGTAGGGTCTATTGTTTTTCTCAATAGATCTTTAGCATATAGATATAATATCTTCTCATCTACTTCATAACCCATAGGAATTACCCATGAGGTTCTTGGTTGAACTACCTCCATCAAACATTGGTCTATATCCACCATGAAACATATTGTATATGTGTATTTCTCCACTATAGACTAGGGGATTCTATTTCTAGATTACATCATGCTTTGAAATTCCTTGAAGTTACCCCAAATAGAAGTTTTCCTCATCTTGTTTTCCATCCCATACATCAATTCCCTAATCTGAACTGCAAAAGGTCTATTATCGGGCCAATCTAGTGGGCCAACTCCTAGGAATTCATTCACAAGATAGAATTATATACAAAATATTAAGGTTCCAAACTTAAATGAATTATTTTTATTCTTCTTAATCTTCATAATATTCTCTATGAGATTCCCCCTCAACACTTCACACAATTCATACTCCTTGTTCTCCTTTATCATTTGATATGCAACATAGATAGTAGTACCCAAAAATGAATTGTCCCTACTAGAGTAATACAATTTATACCCTACTACCATTGATAAAAAATTAACATCATCTTCTATTATGCCATTAATTTTCATACCTTTTTTATCAGATATCACTCTGGTAGCATCAAGGATAGTGTTATTTTTAACTATATTTAGTGTAGTTATTACACCAGACACCCATAGTCATGTCACTGCTTGTATAACCTTCTTAGTGATATTTAATGGCTTGTTGAGCCACATTAATTCACCATGTATCCTACTAAGCATGTACTAAATCCATTCATTATCTTCAATCATTGGGAAACTCACAAATTGAGAAAATTTCTTCTCTTATAGGGCTTTGAATTTATATTTCAATTGACAAATCTCTCCTATAAGCTCCCCATTGTAAAAATCCTTTAGTTGATCAGTACCGAGATCCTATAAATTATCATGGATGTGTGCCCTAACATCCTCAACATGTAAAGATCTATACGACACATTTGAAATTGCACCCTTTGGATCGACTTCCACAGACTTAAATGGATGTTTCTTGAACTTAGGTCTTGGCCTCTCAGTAATATCAACTTTGATAGGAGTATTCATCATGAAAGATTCAAGTTCTAGAGATACACATAGATAAATACCTTTTACAGAGCTAGGGTTTGCGTGAATCACTTTGAACAATCACCTTTATCACTTTGGTCTCGATTAAATTCACTAGAAAAGATCCTCTTCTTTGTTCTCTTGAGTGAAAAGTGAAAAAATTAAAGTCACAATTTTCCTTATGCAGTTCGTGTACCTCAATTTTAGGTAACATTAATGCTTGAAGCCCTAAATGATTACAAACACCTAGCTCACTGTTTGGTTTACAGAGATTAATTATGCACCCTCAAAACTTGTCATACATTCGGTAGAGACTTAAAAACTTTTTTCCAACATAATACAAATTCTCCATGCCTACCTAATTTAGATGTCATCATCTTCAGGGGGTTCATAATATTTTTCTCACAATCTCCCCCTAGGCCAAAGGCCTAAACTTAATTCCCTGAGGAATTTCCACCACCAGATCTAGATGCGGACACAGATAAAGGGTTCCTGACATTATTTTTCACCCATGTTTGCTTTATTTTCTTCTTTGTCTCTTCAAAATTCTCTTTTTCTTTTCTTTTTTCATTTCATGTCTTATTTTTTCTCCTGTTCACCAGATCTTTCTTGTTCACATTTTTTGTCCCGCAGTTCCTTGCAACATGACCAAATCTATTACATGTGTAGCATACACCATTCCTTTGTCCTTGGTTGTTACTCATCTAGTTCCTTCTTGTTCCACATTGCTTATCAATGTGTCCAAATCCATTGCATGCATAGCACTTAATGTTACTTTTGTTGGAAGATTTCTTCACAACACTTTTGCATTCACTTTCTCTATGACCATGTTTATTACACTTGAAACATTGGCCAAGAAAAGATGCATTATTATGATTCATCTTATTCCTAAAATGCATGGCTTTATGTCCAAATTTATTTTAGATAAAGAACTTAACACTAGTCCTTTGAGCATTAGGTTGTCTTGTTGATGGCTTCTTGTTCTTCATCTTCTCATATCTAGGGTTTCCTTGAGAAGATCTACAAGTTTATCCTTAAACAAGTCCTAGACCATGCTTTTTATTTGTGCTCCTTTGACTTTCAATTAATTATTCAAGTTTGGATGAACTAATATTGAATTTATCCTTGCAGTCATTAGAAATCACAAGATCATCTCTATGTTCTTCCTCAAGATGCTTGGCTCCCTCCAAATCAGAAACAAGTCTATTGCATTCATCTAATCTTTCCTTCATGAACTGAGATTCTCTTCATTCTTATTCCTATCTTCAATCTCCTTGGTCATCCTCATCACTATAGCTTCTATCTCATTCTTAATGATTGTATTATCTCTCTTAAGCTCTCACATTCTTTAGCCTTTTCCTTCAAGTCATGATTCAATTGTTCATCATTTGAGCTCTCACTACCATTTTATTGTAACTGGTCACAAAGTTCTCTTTTTTTCATCTTTTCTTGTTTCAAATATGTTTTCAATTGTGCAATGAAGATTCTTCTTCTCTGAGATACCTCTGCAACTCCTGAACTTCTGCTTTAGGCTAATCAAGATCATCCCATGTAACTAAGAATTGTTCTTGCAAACCTATATTCATCCATATTTCCTAGATCACCCTCAAGCGATTAGACTCCCTTCAAGGGACCAGATCTATGATACGAATTATTGGAAGGAGGAAAAAATAAGAGGGGTGGTGACTTAGTGTTATACAAATTTAAACTTCAATAAATTGATTCTAATCTGATCCACAAACAACTAATAACATGAACTGAAATGTAACATGCAAGAACATATAGCATAAAAAAATCACACCATAACAGATGGATTTTTATTGTGGAAACCCTATTAGGGGAACAAATATAGTCAGAATGGCACCAAAAAGATAATACTCTACATAATATTGTCTTACAATGATTAGGAATGCACTTGTATTCAGGTATACTACCTAGAGCTCACTGCTCAATTACCATTAGGGATACAACCCTTTATAAGAAGGATAATTTCCTTACAATATCACAACAATTATCAAAATCTTTTGACCTACTAAAATAACATCTAAAAATTTTTGATTACAGTTCCATATTAGCACATTAATCTGATCTGATACACTCTAGAATCTATGATTACCCTATTTTCCTACCCTTCGCTAATCAGATTATCAGATCTTAAAAACCTTCATGAAATCCTTCACTTGGAACCTTTTAAACTAATCTCATACATCAACAATGTTCTTTGATCATTCAAACACATTTTCAAACCCTAACCCATAATCTTATAGGTCCTCAATGAAAAATTTGATCTGTCTATGTCGACTCCAAAAATGTTCTAGGGAAATGTAAAACATTTTGACCAATTAGGCCAAATCCTCAATTCAAATTTATTTCCCACCAAAAAAATCATGCATAATCTTCCATACATGTTGGCTTTATCACTAAAACATAAAATTTAGTGCCAAAATCAATTTACCTTGTCTATGCAAATATTTTTCATCATAAGGTGACTATTCTTACTGGTAAACAAAACAGTGATGTTTAGATCTTCCTAACTTTCACACCCTTTATCAGTGCACCTTCAAATTTTATAATAAGCATCTACATATATCAATATACTTCCCTAAGATGCATGCCAAAAGATATGCATCTCGTAGACTCCATCATACCTTTTACTATATATTTTCTGAACACTTTGTTCTTCATGTCCATACATAGTCGAATTCTCATCCTGACTTTCGGTCTATTCTTTTATTGCAATGTGGATGTGGAATTTGTGTTTAGTTTCCATCAATAAAAACATCCAAACATCTATGTAGTTTATTTTTCCAACATCTAAGACATGAATGTTTAATTCATTGTCATATTCCTTGTCGAATGACTATAGAAACCTTGTCAAGAAAGGCGCAACCAATTTCATGAGGTAGGGGTCCTAGGTTACCCCTTTAACAACTAATTTATGGAAAGTGAACTACCAACTATCTTCTCCTTTTTTATTAAATTCTTGACATTCATATTATGGCTTATCCACATTAGGGCCCCTCTTATTCTTTTTTTAGTAGAATTTCAAAAATCATGGTCCCTCTATATCTCTCATTATTGTCTTGTTTCTCTTGCTCTTTTTTTGTCCTAAAAAATGTGCCTAGGGTTTTGGTCATTCAAAATAAAATTTCACTACCCAATCAAATGGGCATAGTAATTTTTTAGGAAAGGGGTACTATTTATGTCAAATTTTGTGCCACACATCATAACAAAGATCCTAGACAAACATAACCATCTAGGGGCAATGCCATTAGTTTTCCTCAAAACATCATTCCTGAGTGAGATGAAGGTAAGATAAAGTGTGTATGGCTTAGAAATTATTTCAGTCTACATTACTATCCAAATAATTTGGGTAGTAGTAGAGAAAAAAGACCCACATTGTGTACTCTTACAATCCGTTAAGGCTATTGCTCCAAATTACAATCCTCTCCAATAAGGGATTTGATAGTTGGGTAAATACTATTAACTTCTTGCCAACAAATTAGTCCCTCATACTTGAGCCCCAGTGATTCCATTCCATTTGCAACCTCATTCCACTCTTTGTAAACACGTTTGATTTCAAGCATGTCAAGCCCTAAGATAAGCCTACAAGTATCCTCCACAATACCAATCGTAGAGAAACTAGGATTGAATCTTCCTTTAACAACGTTAATTTTTAGAATTGAGTCTCCTTAAATGATGAAGGCCTTAATACCAATGAATAGAGAAAACTTTATTCTCCAAATCAAATCCATCCCTTTAGCTTGATTGTTAGTAAACCCATCAACATTACCATTATAGGCCAAAACCAAATTGTCTCAATTTGACCTTATCATTCATCCTGCATTTTCCTTTTCCCTTCTAGTTGCCCATAAAAATTTAATTCAAGCCACCCAAAGCCTGGTAGTTTCCAGACCGTATTTCTCCTTCATATTGCTTTCATGTTATCGAACTTGAAATATATATCCAATACTTCCCAATTCCTAGTAACTTTTTCCTCAAACAAAAGAGGGACTCACAGACAATTGGTTACCATCACAGCAAGGTTTTATTTAAGATTCCTAAAAAATTAATAGAAGACGACATCCACATTGTTTTCCTTATTAGAAAAAAATTATATTATTTCTCTCTTTCCACAAGCTCTGGGAGAGATGTGGGGGAATTTACCTCCAGATTTGAGAGATTAAATGATTATAAATAGGATCTTTCCATTACATAAGGAGATATTAGACATCATTATTGAAGACCCAATATAATGTCATATTAGCCATGACCTTTTGCCACAACCCCTTTGCAAACTCATAGTGGATTAGAAGATGTGTGATAGACTCCTAATCTTTCTTGCATAACACACCGTTGTTTGGGATTTGTAAACCTCTTTTAACTAGATTGTCTTGAGTTAATATCTTTTTATGCATTACCATCCATCAAAATAAATTAATCTTTTGGATCAAATGAGGATTCCAAACCTCCTTGTACTAGTTCTATATACAGTCATTGTTTATAATTGTCATATACGCAGACTTAATTGAGAAATCACTGGTCAAATTCCATTTCCAAATAAAACTATTTTCGCGGGTGAAAAGAAGGATTTTCGTATTTGAAAATATTTGTGTATCCCGTATTCATATCTTTGTGATTCCAAAACTATGTCAAATTCATTATTGATTTTAATTATCTAAGTTTTTGTTGACACCAATCAACTAACATAACTAACTTTTTCTATGTTTTTATAATGTATCTCACACATGTATCTTAACAACACTCCAAAGATTCATATTCCTTCATAAATTTACACATGTTATACCAATTTAATACTACAATATGACTATGAATACAAAATCACACAGTAATTAAAGATTAGATATAAACAAAATGACATGGTTCCAACATCCTTCGAATGTGTTCTAAGGAAATTAGGATGTATTGGGAAAATAATTTAAAATATTTATTTCTCACTATTATTTTTAATAAATTCATAAGGGGTGATGGGTCCCACTAGTAGTGGTAAAAGTGGATTGTGAGCACAATTATTCAAAATTTTCCCATTTATAGATGTTTGTAGTAATATAATTAATGACTAAGGTGTTGGAAAGATTTATATTAGGGCCTAAGAGGGGGGTTGAATCAGTACCTCAAACAATTCACACTTTTCCCCAATCAATCTCAAACTTATACTCTTAGGGCCCGTTTGGTTGGCAGAATTTGTGCATGTTGGAATTGCCAATTCTAGAATTGAATCCATTCTAGGTTTGTGCTATTCTCAAAATGAATTCTAGAATATGGCTGTCCTGTTTGGTTCACCTGGAAGATGACTGCGAAGATGCAAATTTTGTGTTTGGTTCCACACAACTAGAATTGGAATTGGAATTTTGTTTTTGTACACACACATATATACACACACATATACACACATACACATATATACACACATATGTGTATACACACACATGTATATATACACACATATACGCACATGTGTGTATATATACACACACACACATGTGTATATATACACACACATGTGTGTGTATATATACACACACATGTGTGTGTGTGTATACACACATGTATATATACACATGTACACACACACATATATATACACATACATGTATGTATATACACATGTATACACATATATACATGTGTATATATACACATGTATACACATATACACGTGTATATATATACATATACACATATATACACACACACATATACACATGTGTATATACACACATGTGTATATATATATATGAGTATGTATATACACATGTGTGTATATATACATACATGTATATATACTATATATATACATCTATGTATATATACACACACATGTATATACATACACATGTATATTCACACACATGTGTATATATATACACATATACACACGTGTGTATATACACATGTGTGTATATACACTCATGTGTATATATACATACATGTATCTATACTATATATGTACATGTGTGTATATACACTCATATGTATATATACATACATGT
>MU224425.1:3115392-3130242 GCA_018584345.1 Thuja plicata
GCCCAAAATTAGAATTCGCATAACCCTATTCCAATTTTTAATTTTGGAACCAAACAGGGAATTGAACATTTTGGGAATTTGGAAATGCCAATTCCCGTTCAATTCCAATTCCACCCCTCAACCAAACAGGCCCTTATGTCTACCTATCTATTTTGCCTTTAACTGATAACTACTGCAATAATAACCGATAACTGATAACTTGAAAATTAACAAGCATGTAATGCATAAAGACTCAAGTACTTAACACGATATTTTGGTGTCACCAAAAACCCTTGGTGAGAGGGAAAAATTGCGGTGGGGATGGAACCCACAACTTATCACTGTAATATTAAGGTGTCTGGTTAAGAGCTTACAAAAGGCACTATTAAATACTACCCAGCTATGGATTTACCTAGAGGCCTATTAAAGTCTTATACCCTATTAGGAGTAACCTAGTTAGATGATTTTATCCCACTTATATAGTGTTCACCCTATTACAGGATTTACAATAAGTTCCTAAATAAAACTTCTAAGTTCGGTTAGAGACTATCCAATTAAGGGATTTCACAATCTTGTTGCTAAACTGTTAGGAATAAATCAACAATAAATTTGACCTGTCAATGCTCTCTCCTAAATATTTTTAGATCTCATTCTTCTCTATTCCTTCTTTGATTTACACTTCGCTTGTCTTCACCGATACTTGTTCATACTTCTGCACTGTCGCTTCTTTATTCTTCTCTTCACTATATCTCTTTCTCTCTCTGATCTCTTTTTAAAGTATTTGCCTAACCTAATATTTTTAACCTATATATGACCTAATTAGGGTTTCTTTATTCTTTCATAGGCCATTGTGATAATAGTATGTCCTCCTTAATCCTAGTCTTCTCTTTTCCTTCTTGTCGATAAAGCTTTTCCAATAAACATAACCTTTTGTCGATAGTCTATTCTTATCCAATAGTAATCTATACTTGATGTTAGTTGCTAACAATGAAAATCTTATCAAAATCATTCATTATCATGTAGAGGATTTTTTCAAGTAAAAATCTCCCCCTTTGGCATTGATGGAAAAACCTTTCTATTATCATTCTTCTTATTGTTCTCCATTTGATTTGCTTCTCCCCCTCTTCATGTACTCTCTTCATCTTCTCCTTTCCACGTCTTATTAATCCCATCTTCTTATCCCTATTCTTCATTCTCCCACTTTGATAGCAATGCCAAAGGTGACCAAAAGATGTGATTGTTGTGGTATTAGCTATTTTCTACTCCTTTGTCTGTACTTTTCCCAAAACTGTATTCCATTGATCTTGTAGGTGATTGATTATTGTGATATGGCTCTTTAAATTTATAATTATGTTGGTAATATCTTCTTTATCATTCCTTTCTACTATGCTCAGTGGGTTAGATGTAGCTTGTATCTATTTCTGCATCATATCCATAAAATACTTATTATACATGATTCCTAAATTGATGTACTATTACTTGTAAGTAGCTTCTTTGTGATTTCATTTGATGTATTTAATGTTAGATTTAAAAAGGTATTTTCACTTATTAATTAAATCATTATTAATTTAATTATTAAGTCACCTTTCACTTTTTATCTTTATTTCACTTAAGCTAAACTTTAGGCATGCAATAATTAATTCTTTTATTAATTATTCATGCAACCTTGGTTTCTTCACCCAACCTTGGTTTCTCCACCCTTCTTAGGGTTTTGATATCCTTTATAAGGATTGATCACTTTGTAAGTATTAAGAATCACTCTCGGGAATTCTCTCAATTCCTTCTCTCAATGATATTTCATATTTCTTGGACATTATGAGTTGTGTCTCCATTCTTTGCTTTGTGACAGGTTATTATGCTGTAGGTGATCTTGGCTTATGAATTTGATGAATTCTAACATGGTATCAGAGCCTTGCTGGAGCAGCTTGTTCTTAGGTTTTTGAATAATTTATGGAGTGCCAAGTTTTTCAATTTTTCTGAGGTTCTTCTTTGGATATGGATGGGATTTATTTTTTGGAGCACTTTGGGCAAAATCTGACATCTGGGTTGCATCCGGAAGGCCTAAAAACCCCTATTTTTATATAAGGCATGTCCTATTTGGATACATTTGAAGTTTGGGCATTATTTTTGCATGCACGGCCATTGGCATGCTTTACAAGGCAAAAATCTGTCTTGATTCCTGTGCCACCTTGATTTTGTGCTACCTTGATTTTTGTGCCACCTTGATTTCCATGCCGCTGATATCAGCAGTCGCAGGATTGACAGTGAGGTTAAATTTGACGGCCACAAAACCGTCATTCTATTTGTCATTTTTTTCCATAATGAGCATTTCGTTGTATTTTCACTCTATCTAGAGCAAATGGAGGCTAATTTTTGACTTCCTTATATCACCGAAAAGATCTTTCCGAGATGAACGCTTTTTTGGAAGTTAGATTTTCTTCTTTTTTTATGTTGCATGGTTTTTTTCAAGTCAAAGTTAGGGTGTTTTTTTGCACTTCGGGAGCCATATCTTGCTCATCCAGACTCTATTTTTTGACTTCCATATGGTGTCAGAAAGATGGTTCTATTCTCATTCTTCTTGTATTGGTCTCACACCCAAAATTTTCTCCAGGTAGGTTTTATTCAGTTTTATGCATTTTTGCAATCTAGTGGATATCTTGGATGTTTCAGGTCCTGGGATCATTTTCTGTGCATGGGATGACTCCTTGAGAGCACTTACATATGTTTCTTTAGCTTTCAGTCATTCTTGGATATTGTATACATCCTTTTCTATTTTCTTTTATGCAAACGCACTGAGATAAAGTGTCATCTGATGCATGCTTGGGATTTTATTGTACTCGCACTACATTATAAAGTGTCATGGGGGGTTTGATGTTTGCATTATTTTCCATCTACCTTTGTCAAGTGAGCATCCCTTCCAATACATTAGCCTCATGATGTGTGTCAAGATAATGTTCCTTCCATTACACCATTCTTTATATGTGTATGTACGTTCTTCCTCAGGCAGTATTTCTTAGCAGTCTGTTTCAATGTACCTGTCATACCTCTCCCTGCTTAGCATTATGAGGGGGTATCTCCTATTGGTTCTAATGCTTCCTTGGTTCGGTGGAGTGATCTATGTATTTAGTATTTGTTCCTATGTACTAGGCGGATGCAGTAGTTGGTACCTATGCATTTCGGTGAGATGGATCATTTACCATATGGACACTCTTCTTTCATTCCTATTTTGGAGGCATTCTTCCATATTTGATTGATCAACTCTTCAGGCTTTATTTATAGTCTTCTCTACCTGATCATGTTCTATTACAGTGGAGGTTCCAGCAGTTATTTTTTGACGGTGTTTGCAACTTCATGCTTTAGAGGTGTTCTACATGTTCTTTCTTTGTTCCTATCTTCTGGGACATTCTCTAGTTTGAAGGCTTCTGCAGTCCTTTACTAGACTTCATCTCTTTTTGGAGATGGGTTTTTCTGACTAGTTTTTCTCCCTTTTCTCCTCTTTACAGAGATTTTTTGTACTTGGGTACCTGATCAGGCCTTGTTGCCGGGACCCATTTCCTGCTTTCAGTAGTTGTTTCTAAGTTTTTGGCTTCTCCCTAAGTTTATCTTAAGGGGCGGTGTTAGAGTTAAAAAGGTATTTTTACTTACTAATTAAATCATTATTAATTTAATTATTAAGTCACCTTTCACTTTTTATCTCTATTTCACTTAAGCTAAACTTTAGGCATGCAATAATTGATTCTTTGATTAATTATTCATGCAACCTTGGTTTCTTCACCCAACCTTGGTTTCTCCACCCTTCTTAGGGTTTTGATCTCCTTTATAAGGATTGATCACTTTGTAATTATTAAGAATCACTCTCAAGAATTATCTCAATTCCTTCTCTCAATGATATTTCATATTTCTTGGACATTATGAGTTGTGTCTCCATTCTTTGCTTTTTCACAGGTTATTATGTTACAAGTGATCTTGGATTATGAATTCGATGAATTCTAACAGTTAATGTCTCTTTTATATCCTCATGTCTCTTTGATAACATGTATGTAACTTTTTTCATTCTATTTATGCTCATGTCAGTAAATGATGTGTTTTATTTTTCCTCTTATTTTTGCTTTAAGATTCTTATTATCTTTGATTGTGTCCACAAATGTTCTTAACTATGTTGTAACCGATTCATTCTCATCAACAATGATTGTTAGTAGTAAGATTGAAAATGTTTCAACTATTCTCTTCATAGTTTTATTCTTCTTTTTCTCCCTTAACTATTTCTCAATACCTGTAATTTCTCTATATTTCTCCACATATAATAGTTGTTCCTTATAATGTAGCTTATTTGGATCTATCTTCAAAATTGCAAAGTCAGGTCTTTTATCTAGGTCTTCAATTTCTTCACTTTTTGAATCAGTTTTTGTCTTCTCTTGTGTTGTTGTAATCACTATCATACTTTGTAAAGTTCTTGCAACTTGTTCTTCATCAATTTTCATTAACTCACCATTGTAGTTTCTATATTGGTAGGATGTGTTTCCTATTATGTTCCAGTATATTCATCTGTATTCTCTGGTGTAAGTTTTTCCTAAAGATATTCATCTTCCTTAGTACTTGTATCATCATCAGATTCATCTTGTGTTTTGATAGGTTGATCCTATTTTCCTTCTTCAAATCTTATCAGGGTGTCTTCTCTTTCTGTAGAAAAATTCATGTTCCATTTTTGTAGTGCGTCTTCTTCTACTTCTTCCTATAATCCTTTTAGTAACTTGTTTGTTGTGCTCTTTCTAAGAAATATGTTTTCATATTTCGTTATCAATAAATCAATCTCTTCAACACTTGTTCATGGCTTTGTAATAATCAATGTTCTTTCTCTACTTAAATTTTCTTTTTCCGCGGCTTCATTCCATCTTATGTTGATTTTCTCTAGTAATTATTTAGGAATGTTCTATATTAACTCATTTGGAAATCTTCTGAATTTGTGAAAGTGAAATACTATTGCATCTTCTATAATTTCCTTATCTTCTTATGTCCATGTCTTGTACTTGATTCCATGAATGTTTCTGATAGTTCCATGCTCTCTTATTCCTTCTTCTAAGTCATTAGTTTTCCTCGGTATTCTTGTTGGAATAATGGAAGGGTGTTGTACTGAGAGGGGAGGGGTGAATCAGTCCCCTTAAAAAATTTATCAATTAACCTTTAGTAATCTTAACTTGCATAACCAACCATTATTTCTTTACTAATCCATGCATGCAATATCATATCATAAATGTAAATGCATGTAACTAAACATTGAAACATTCATGAAAATCATATGCTCATGACACAAGTATTTGGTAACGTAGAAACCTTTGTTAGAAGGTAAAAACTGCGATGGGGATGAAACCCACAAAGTTTCACTATTTGCAGAATGGAAGGTGCATGTTAGGGATACAAGTTGTGATCACTTCTGATGATCTTACCCTGTTAGGAGTAACATGATAGACTTGTTAAGTCTATTCGGTTAAGAGATTTTAGTAACACAATGTATATGTGCACTCAGTTAAGATATTTACATAAAGACTATTAAGTCCACCTTCTTGAAGGCTTTTTTCTGTTTGCTACAATTTTTAGAGAGTAGAAAAAAATATAGATGACCTAATAGCTCGCAATCTTTAATTGATGATTACATATCCATTAAGTTCATAAAATTTTATATCACCTATCGTGATTGATAATACTATGTTCTGCTCAGTAGTCTTGAATGTAGTTCTTCATAACTGAATTCTTCTTTATCTGTCCTTCTACATGAAAACCTTTGTATGATCCATATATTTCCTTGTGCAGCTACAATCATCATCTTCTTGATGATTATACATCTATATTTACAATGTTTTGACCTAATTAGGTTTCACACTTTTCTTAAATAACTCTAAGATCAAAGTTTTACAACTTGACCTTGATCTCCTAGTTTGCATGAATACAATTAGTTAAACTAATTGAATCCATCATTTACACTTTTCTTGATCTACAAGAAATGGTTGTCCAGCTAAGCAAGAAACTATTTTAAAGACTAAAGTGCTTTAGTTGACGTGTAGTTCAGATCCACTTTTCTTAGTGTAAAAACTGTCTGTCGGTTAGACTGGTGCTCGGTGATGTCTCTGCTTGGTTGATATACTCTACTTGGTTGATATACTTTACTCGGTGTTAAGAATTTTTCGGTGACCAATGTGCTTTGGTGAATATTGTGCTCGGTGATCACTGTCGCTCGGTGAATGTTTTCGCTCAGTGAATGTTGACCGACCGACCAAAACTGTATGCTTCAATACTAATGAAAACTTTTGATCCTTTAAGGATTATCAATCTCCCCCTTTGGCATCAATATCAAAAATTGATATGTAAAGTATATACCAAGTATGTTATAATTTTACAATGACTCCCCCTATGTGCATGCCTCGGTATGTAGATACATTGTATGTACATGTTTTCCCCTGTATGTACATGTTTCCCCCTTTTTTGAAAGTAATGCCAAAGATGTATAACTTATAGCTTGTCAAGAATGTTCTTATGAGATTCCTTGATGTCTTCCATCAGCTTTTCCCATTTCTCCTTCAACTTCTCTAGGGTCATGTGCTCCAATGTAATTTGAGTGTGCATGTCATAGATTCTTTCAGCTACTGACATCTCTAGGGTGGAAATTAGAGTCTTTGTCCTAGTCATATGTGTCATCAGCAATGTGAGGTTTAGTAGTAACATGAATTGTAGCTCATTTACTTCATCTCTAATTTTTCTTTCTTCCTTTTGTATTTCAAGTCTTAACCGCTTAGATTCAAGTAGCTTTTCATAATGCAGTTTGAATGCATTTGGCTCGGTTGAAAGACTTTGTGCTCTAGCTTTTAGATCTTCATTTAACTTAGCTATTTGTGCATCATGCTCGGTGGTGAAGTTTTCAATAGTATATAAATTTTAAACTAAGGTAACTAGTTCATAAATAACATGATCCAGTGTAGTTACTAGTTCAGAAAGTTTCACCTTGTTTACTGCCACTTCTTGGCTTATTTTCTCTATGAGCCTGTAGTGATACTTTTCTTCTTCTCTTTCCTTAATGACCTTCTCAGCATCTACATTCTGATGTGTGATTTCCTTGGTTAGAACTACTATTTGACCAATGATGGGTGCATTTTGATCAATCTGTGTGTCAGGAACTACATGCAGTAGAATATCCTTTATTGTTTCCAGGACTTGTGTATTTTTGTGTTCCATTTTGAACTTGTCCTATTGTGATTTCATTTTTCATAGCTCCCAATACCTTGATAATGACTCAGGATCAAGTTTTCTTGGATCACAGTCAGGTATGTCTATTATCTCATCAAGTGTAACAGGGGCTGTACTTTTCTTTTTCTTATTCTTCTTTGGAATGTTGCTTGATGCAGGGGAATGAGGAATGATAGCAAGAGCCTTTTGTTTCTCGGTTTCTGTTATTGATTGCTTTGGAGGTGTGGTTCCTTGGCCAAGTTTCTTGGTTAGTACCTATTGGTCGGTTGTAGACGTCTCTACATCAACCTTTCATTGGTCTACAACCTTGTCTTCCTTTCCACTATCTTTGGTGGGTGCATCACTCAATTTATCCTCTCCATATGTATCTGTCTTTTCCCCTTGTTCATCACCTTTATCCATTGGTGTTTTTATTCTAGTCTTAGGTGTTTTCTCCTTTGATTTAGTTATTATATTGATATCTTGTATCAATAAACACATATTACCTGGTATTTGTACCTATGCAACATCAGTATTGTCATTTTCCTTTGTTTGGTCGGTGGCAATATTTACATCTTCATTAGCCTTTGCATCATTATCAGAATCAACATGAGTTATGTCTTTTATTGTGATATCTGGTGTTTCCCCTAATGATTTCAATATTTGAGGAATATCATGCATGGCCTTCCTTGCCTCTTTTTTCAAATCAATAGGATTGAAATCCTTGGTGTCATTGACGAAAATGTGCTCAAGGCTCGGTGTGGCCTCCTTCTCTTCGGTGTGAGCAGTCTCAGTTAGAGCTAGTAATTTCTCAGGTGGATTAAAGATTTGTGTCCAAATATTGTTTCTCTCCATGTCAATGTCTTTGATCTTGTTCTGCAATACCTTGTATGCTCTTGTTTTTGCAGAAAATTTATTTGCATGCTCCTTCATTGTTTCATAAATTTCTTCAACTGTGGAGTCAGGCATGAATGTAGCTAGGGATTTCTCCCTCATTTGTTTTTCCATATGCAATGCATATGTCCACCTAGCTGATATTTTATCATGTAGCTCCTGTGTAATATGACTACCAAATTGTAGAGGTACATATTTGAATGCTACAATCATCTTAATGATCGCTTCTTCTATTTTATTCTGATCCTCGGTAGACATATTTACCCATTGTCTAATTTTATGATGTTGTAAGTGGTCTGTGGTGATGATTGACTCTGAAATTTCATCAATTATCTTTGGTATTTTGGCCTTTTCTTCTTGGATCCTCTGTTCTCTTTCTTCTTCTGTAGTATCATCCTTATCCTCTCTTCCTCTTACATATCTCTTTCATTGTCTCATTGCTTGTTGCTCGGTTGAGGCTTTTCTTTTCATATATGTTTTCACTGTACCTTTCTTCAATGGTGGTGAGTCTACCTTAGTTTTTTTTCTTCTTGTCTTGGATGCAGTTGTTATATCAGTAACTTTTGTTTTCTTTGCCTTTCGTGACTCTGCATCTGACTCTGTAGACTTGGAATCACTTAGTTCATTTCCTTCACTGACAGGTGACTATTCCTCGATGATATCTGTTGTTTGTTCCAACTTTTTTTCAGTTACCGAGAGTTTTTTCTTAAGTTCTTTCACCATTTGAGTTTGCTTCTTCCCTATTTTATTGACTACTAAGCCAGTCTTTATTCTTGACTTGGCTTCCTCATATGTGCCAAATCTGCTTATAGATTTGTCAACTGGTTCATTTAGTAGGGATTTAATGGCTCCTGTAGCCTGATCTATATTAATTTCATATTCTAATGGTGGTAACCATGTTGTTCTTGGGTTGGAAGGTTTGATGAGTGTAGTGTCGGTATCAACTACCAAGCATATCGCATATTTGTATTGTTTCACCAACTGTGCAGGGATTCTCATTCTCTTTTGTATCCTATCCTTAAATGTCTTGAAGTATGCATCCAATAGTGGAATGAAATTGTCTCCTAGTGATTTAATGTATTCACTAATATGTGTTGTGATCAATCAGTTTGTGTCCCAAGTGACATTATAGACTAAAGGAAAGAAGTTTTGAAAGTAAAAGAATGTGCACATTAATAGAGAACCAAACTTATATGTATTAGATTGGGCTGATCTAATTTTTTTCATGTTCTCTTCTAGTTATTTTAGCAGTAGCTCAGCTAGGTCTAGTTGCACACATTTCTTTACTATCTTGTATGCAGTGTCAACAACTCCACAAGCAACGTTCTTCATTTTGCTTGCTTGAAATATCTTGTATCCAATCACATATGCACCTAATTTCATCTCAGGTTCAATGATTGAATTCACTTTCAGACCTTTGTCATCCCATTCGGCTCCGGTTAGCTTTTCAATCTCTGGGCGTCCAGGGTGCCTTAGGGATTTTTCCTTTTTCGTGATTGGGTATCCTGTTATTACATGAATCACATTATTTTTTATTAGTTTAGGTTCATCTAACCACATTTTACCATCATGCACTCGGCTGAGCACAATGTGAATCCATTCTATTTTGAATTCTTTTGGGAACAATAGGGAATTGGTTAACCCTTTCACTTCAATGTGTTTGTGCTCATCCTTTAGTTTTATGTCCTTGAATAGCTTTTGATAAGATTTTTCAAGTTCAATGTCTCCAATCTCTGCAACTTTGCAATGAATGTATGCTTGGATGTCTTCGACCAACAAAACCCTAGGTGAGATACTTGAAAATGCTCCCTTGTCGTCAAGTTTAGCAACAACCTCAGGGAAGAACTTGTAGTTAGGTTTATGGCAGGTTGAGTTCTTGATAAGAAAAACCTTCTTATCCTTTTCCATTTTGATCTTCGAGGTTCGGGAAGTGGTTGTCATTTTTCATAAAATTGGGGCTTCTTTTTAAATAACGTGATAGCTCGGTAGGTCTAGATACTCACTTGAGGTTCGCGATGAGTGGTTGAAATCTGTTGGATTTTCTTTGGAGGTTTTGTGACTCGATCTGCAATGTTGTCACTGTGAATCTCTCTTCTCACTCTGTAATTTTATCTTAAACATTGGGTGAATGAATGAGTTCATGTTTTCCCTTTTTATAGAAAAATATAACCTGAGTGATGCATCAAATGCTTCACCTAGCACTCAGTCAACAAAGCGGAGATGTTTGGTTAATACACTAAAGACTTCAACTCGGTGAGTATGGAATACTTAGTACAAAGTGTCAAATCAGTTGAGTTCCACATGTTTACCGACGTGCAGTTTATGCTTGGTTTATATTAACCGACCAAACTAGATTCAAAAAACATAACATGCAATACCATAGTGCATTTTCATTCATAATAATTTGGCATATTCTCAATGAATATAGGAACTGATGTAAAATATAACTTTGTAGAGTGTCGTTCCATACTTACTTGTATTGCTTAGGTGGGGGTGGTGGAATCACCTGATCCCTTAGATGAGGCATCACTAACTGTAGTGTTTGGTCCAACATTATTATTATTTGAAGCTCTCCTCCACATTTTATTTCTCATTCTCAATAGTATTTCCATTTTCAAAAGTGCTTGTCTCTGTCACTCGGTCTCTTCAGTCCTTACTTAAGCGACCGACCTTATGACAGTGTAAGAATGTCATTTTAGGGTTAGTCTAGTTTCTAGATCTTCTTATCCATATCCTCATATAGTTAGCAGCTATATGTCCATATCTACCACATGTGCAATTTACCCAAGTTGTGTAATCCCAAACATATCTATTACCGACTCTTCTCAGTTGATATGCATTTTATTTTTCTTTTGGTTTCCAGACTTGCTTTTTCTTTTTCTTGCATTCATGTAATGTGTGGCCATGCATGTTGCAATTAGAACAATGTTTTTCCATGTAGGATTTCTTCTTTGGTTTTTTCATCTTAGATCTGCATTCATGTGCTTTGTGTCCATGCTTGTTATAGTTATAACAATTACCTATGAATGTAGAAGTAGTTTTAGGAATAACTTTTTCTTTTTTCTTACAAAAATTTGATGTGTGGCCTGGTTTTCCATAGTGGTTACATGATTACTTATTTGGTCTTGGATTTGTGTAGACATTTCTTTGATCAGCTCGGTTTGATGATTATTCATGCTTGGTATACCCTAAACTGGTATTGTTGTTGAGTCTTCTTTGTCCATTCAGAAATTCATCCATTCTTTTTGTATTGTCTTCAGCTTTCTTGATCATATCATTATGTTATTGTTGAATCTTTTCTTCATGCTTCAGTTTCTCATTTGCTTCTTCTAGTTCACCAATAACTTCCAATTTTCCATTAAGTTCTATGTTCACTCGGTTGGCCTCGTGACTCATAAGAACTATTTGATTGGTGATCTCAATGTGATGTCCAGTAAGTCTTTGTATCTCAGATTCTTTCTCTTGCAATTTTTCAGTAATCTTTCTCATGTCATCAATAGCTAAAGTTCTTTATTGTTCAGCTTGTCTTGCATTATTAATAACATCAATCATTCTTACCATCTGTGTCTCTTAACTGATCTGTAGTACTTTTAATTTTTTAGTCAGATATTTATTGATTTCATTTAGATTTTTAATGCTTCATTCAAATGTGTCAGATGTATTACTAGTCCATATCCAGATGAATCAAATAGGTCAGGTATCTCTTCTTCACGATAGTCAGTTTCATTGTAGCGAGATTCCATGACTTTTCTTTCAGCCAATAACTCTTTCATTTTTATTCTTGTCTCTTTGTATTGCTCAAAGAAAATCTATATTTGCAACTTCTGATTCTCAATATTTTTATCAAGTTTATACCTTTCCATTGTATGGTATTTTCTCTCAAGTGTTTAAACTTTTCCAAAATAAGAGATCTATATTTGATACCAATTGTTGGAATAATGGAAGGGTGTTGTACTGAGAGGGGAGGGGTGAATCAGTACCCTTAAAACTTTTATCAATTAACCTTTAGTAATGTTAACTTTCATAACCGACCATTGTTGCTTTACTACTCCATGCATGCAATATCATAGCATAAATGTAAATGCATGTAACCAAACATTTAAACATTCATGAAAATCATATACTCATGACACAATTATTTGGTAATGTAGAAACCCTTGTTAGAAGGTAAAAACTGTGGTGAGGATGAAACCCACAAAGCTTCACTATCTGTAGAATGGAAGGTGCCTATTTGGGCTACAAGTTGTTATCACTTCTGATAATCTTACCCTGTTAGGAGTAAAATTATAGACTTGTTAAGTCTACTCGGTTAAGAGATTTCTGCAACACAATGTATGTGTGCACTTGGTTAAGAGATTTACATAAAGAGCGTTAAGTCCACCTTCTTGAAGGATTTTTTTTTCTGTTTTCTACAATTGTTAGAGATTAGATAAAAATATAGATGACCTGATAGCTTGCAATCTTGAATTTCTGATTACAGACCAATTAAGTTCACAAAATTGTATAACACTTATTGTGATGGATAATACCTTTGTTCTGCTCGGTATCCTTGAATGTAGTTCTTCATAACTAAATTCTTCTTTATCTGTCCTTCTACATGAAAACCTTTATCTAATCCATAGATGTCCTTGTGTGGCTACAATAATCATCTTCTTAATTAATTATATATATATATACAATGTTTTGACCTAATTAGGTTTCACACTTTTCTTGAATAACTCTAAGATCAAAGGTTTACAACTTGACCTTGATCTCCTATTTTGCATGAATACAATCATTTAAACTAATTAAATCCATCATTTACAATTTTCATGATCCATAAGAAACGGTTGTCCAACTAAGAAAGAAGCTATTTTAAATAATAAAGTGCTTTTGCTGACGTGTAGTTTAGATCCGCTTTTCTCGGTGTTAAAACTGTATGTCGGTTAGGCTGGTGCTTGGTGATGTTTCTGCTCAGTTGATATACTCTGCTTGGTGTTCAGAATGTTTTGGTGAACACTGTGCTCGGTGATCACTATCGCTCGGTGAAATTTGACCAACAGACCAAAATTGTCTACTTCAATACTAATGACAACTTCTAATCCTTTAAGGATTATCAATTATTGATCTTATTTGTTCAATCTCAGGTTAATTTTCCTTCATTTGTGCTCTTGTACTTGATTTTGGTGTTGATTTTATTTCTGTATACTTCCTTCTTGTAGATTGCATTGTTCTAGTGGATTATCTTTATTTATCTCGCTTAATCTTGATCTTGGCATATGCTTCAGTTATTGTAGTTGATTTTTGATTTCTCACTATACTTCTTACTTTTACCTTTAACTTCTTTTCTTCCAATATTATCCTTCTGTAAACTTTTTCAAAGGTTCCAAACTGGTTAGCTTCCATATACTTAGGTTGATCCAACAGTTGCTCAATACTTGTTATTAATTCGATCTCCTTTGCTTCATATCTAGTAGGTTGTAGCCATTAATTTTGTGGTTCCACTTCTTTAATTATGCATGAGTGTGTCCTAACCAAAAAACATATATCTTTCTCATATTTCTTAACAATGTGAGGTGGTATCCGATATCTTCCATACATTATTGTTTGAAATTCTCTAAAATAACTCCACATTACTGTATTGTAACTTCTTCCCAATTGTTCAATATATCTATTGATTTCACTTATAACTATTCCACCTATTGTCCAATTTACTTTACCAATGCCCAAAATATAATTTTATACATAGAAAAATATACATACCAATAACACTCCAAACTTCAATCATTGTTTCTTGATTTTCTCAGATTCATCATCAGTTGATTTCTCATCATTTCTACTAAATCATATTTGTTTCCTTTAGTAAAAATCCCATATGCAACCTGTAGTGCTCCTCCAGATATGTTTGTTAGAATGAATTTAGAATAACTGAGAGGGGAGGGGTGAATCAGTTATCCTCAGGTCTAGATGTAGCAAATAAAACTTTCTATACTTCAAATCTACTCAGCAGCAGTAGCATAAATCAACAACTTAATCATGCAGTTTACTGTCAATTGAAATTATCTTGTAGAAACATAACAGTAAAGCAAACCATAAGCATTCACACAAGTTGACACAAGTATTTAACGTGGAAACCCAATATGGGAAAAACCACCAGTAACATGCTACCAAGTTTTCACTATTCTAAAGTGATGCCCTGTGAGGAGCCAACCCTGTTAAAGGTTACAATAACACACTGTTAGGTGTGACCTAGTTAAAGGATTTAATCACCTTGTCAGGAGTGGCCTTGTTAGAGGACTTAGAACATTCCACCTAAATGTCACCTTGTTAGAGGATTTATACAAATGACTGTTAAGTCAACCTTGTTAAAGGATTTAACTAATACAACGGTAAGAAAGTAATCAACAATTGTGATCTGGTACATACAACTTACTTTGCAATTCAGATCCAATTACAGCTCTGATGTTAACTTACTAGATAGCCTGCATTATCATTTCAATCTTCTGATCTACTTGGAAATTCGTCAAGCAGTCACACATGCAACACTCTGCCTCTGCCTTTTGCCTTCTCTGCTAGATCATGCCAAACAATAAATCAACTATACAAATCTCTTGCATACACATTAGACTCTTCCACACACAATGAATAACCCCTTTAGGTTATCATATACCTCTCTGTCTAGGTCAGATAAATCTTTTTCCGCTTAAACAAGATCGTAGATCTTAGGTTAGGTCAGATCCAATGGATCATTCCATCTTTGCATTACATTTACTTCTCCAAAGT